>JAVHZZ010000003.1:325103693-325256193 GCA_036250195.1 Mixophyes australis
TCCTTTCTCAGAGAGTTCAAGTACTTGTTCACATCTATCAGCTGTTATTGCATTTGAAAAGCCGTGTTTAAAAATCTTAGAACACAACCTACTTCTAAAGTGATCACATGTGGAACCAGTACAATAGACTGCATTGGACTGCATTGGTACCTAATTTCCCTGCTTATATGTATGAACACACCCTAAGGTCAGAGATGGATTAACCCAAGGTCTAACTGGGCTAGAGCCCAGGGGCCTCGGGCACCTGGGGGGCCCTTGAAACTACTCTTTTTATTTTCTTTATAGCTGTAGCACAGTCGGCGGCATTATTTATCGTGCCAGGGGTGTCCCCGCCCCTGTCTCAGCTGGTCACGGTGGGCAGGCAGCTAACAGCAAATGTTATACTGTTAGCTGCCTGCTGTCACTGTGGTGCTTCCGCGGCACTCAGTAATCTCCTTACTGAGGAGATTTCATGACAGTGAGACGGTCATAGTCTCACTCACACGAGAACTCCTCAGTAAGGAGATTACTGCGCGCCACGGAAGCACCACAGGGAGTGATGGAAGAACGCCTGCAAGCAGGACGGATCAGGAATAGGAGATAAGCGGGAAGGGGGGGGGGGGGAGCTAACAGGGGGGTCTCACAGTATCCCTAGCCCGGGGGCCTCCATTGCCTTAATCCAGCCCTGCCTAAGGTGATCTAAATATAAAACTGCAGTACACAATTTCTGTAGAAGTATTGTAACAAAGTTCCCAGTTCATATTTTGACACATCTGTATCCATGATGTGATTTGTACAAGCTTGTATTCGGCAGTGGTTCAAGGTTTATCTGCTTATTTGAGGATAGATGAAGATGACCAGTATGAAATCGATGGACTGCTTGGGAACATTGTGGTGAAAAATCATCTTGACTATGAAACCAAACAAATTTCACTACTAACTATTACAGCTACTAATAACAAGACAGCTCCCTTTTATCAGGTAAGTGGTTGTAATAATAACATTCAAATGAATGTGTGGACACTGTTTCTGCTATATATTTGGAAGTGTAGATGAACATAGATTTGCACATTGTGATATTGGAAACAGTCTGTATGTACCACTAGAGCAAAAGCTTATTGTAGTTAATGCAATGTCATTACTAAACCTGACCATATATTGGCTTTAAATTTAGGCAATTAATTTTTGTCTTTGCAGAGGTAAGGAAAAATATTATCATAAAACCTGTATAGGGAAAGAGTCGCCTCTCAACCTTAGGCACAGGACTAGTGTGACTAGGAGTCCAATCATTTTGAACAGATAAATGTGACACTCGGGCGCCGAGAGGAAGAGGGGGTGGCAGGTACAAAGTACTACTAGTGCCTGGGCCTGCCAGTATAGTGGGAGGAGTCACAAACTTGGTGTGGACCTGCCCCCTTTGGTGTCCCAAGAAATTATGTACCACGCCCGTAATATCTCTTAGCGGCCCTGGTGACACCCACATGACCTGACAGTTGCTCAATCCATACAAAGTTTTGAATTTGGTTGCCAAGTCCTGTAAAACAATGATTAAAAGCTATTCCTAATAGTTATGTGTACATCAGAAATTCTAAGAAAATAAAAGCTTAATGTGACAGAATACCATCAAGGAAAATCAGGACAGTCCTTGGAAAACCAAGGAATGCGAGACTTCTAACTGTGCTAATGCCAAATCCATCCCGTGCAAGATAGATACAGGGCAGACATTTGGGGGTCTATGCATCAATTTGATGCGGTGAAACTAAATATGGATCACTGCACATCGCAGTGATGCATATTTATGTACCGCTAAGATGCATAATGCTGGGACTACTCTGGGAGCCTCGGTGAAATGACCCCTCTCCTGCAATCTCATTTTCCTGCAGGAGGAAATCGCACAGCACTAACCATGTATCTGATTCTGCGAAGCCGGAGAGGCTTCAGCAGAATCCCATAGGAAATGACAGGTAACATCATCCTGAGATGGCGATACCTGTCTGCGCAATCCAAAGCTTAGCAAAGCTTGATGCATTTCAGAACATCGCAGTCCACATATTAACTTATGGGGACTGTGATGCTGCACGGTATTAGCCTAAACGTTAGGCATTTAATGCATAACAAATATACTTAAAACAGCCGTTTCCACATCTTTTAAGTGGAATTTAGCTTGATGCATAGACCCCATACTATTATAGTAAATAGTGTTAATCCAGTGAAATATAGTGTAGAAATAAGTACGAAATAAATGTAGTAACAGACTTACCTATAATTACTCTTGCGGTCGTCTGTGTTTGTCCCTTAGGATTGAAAGCATTTTCTTACAATGCAGAGAACATAAACAATGACCATAAAGTGTAGTAATCTAAAAGTACTTTAATATAAAGTCTAACATACATTAATCAAGTTTAAAGGAGATTATCTGATAATTCATATAATTCATAAATCCAAGGATGCTATATCTAGAAGGTCAGCTTGGAAGTCATTTCTGATTCAGAATAACAATGTGGGAAATAGTCCAACCAGGATCAGATACCCATAATTTTGTTATCGACAGGGTGATCTTCTTTTAATAGTGTCCCTCAATACTTCTCCACTGAATAGTGTTTTACTGTTTATGTTTTTGTTTTTTATACATTGTGATTTTATAGTATTTTTAATCACCATTTGTTTTATGTCTTTCAGACGAGAACCCAACTCACTATTCACTTATTTGATGAAAATGATAATGCTCCGCAGTTTACCCAGAAACAATATTTTGTTGAAATAGATGTGAACAGTCCAGTGGGGTCACATGTGTTAGTTGTAAATGCAACAGATAGAGATCAGGTACATAGTAGATGTCTAATAATTATTACCTGGCTTTTCATTGTTAAAAAGCTACAAGCTCAATTGTCACAAGTGGAATAATTTGGTTACTCATCCAGCCTACAAATATTTATAGTACAATATAATACACCATTTCTATCCTCTTGTATGTAAATAACTAATGTTAGGATGCATTCAATTCATATATAAGATCTGGACAAAAACTAAAACCCCTCACTCAAGGTTCTGCAAGACTGCTGAACTCAATTACAAACCTACCTTTTACAATGGGCAGAAGGAGCCTAAGTAATTATAGCTTATGTTTATTTTAATTCTGTCAAACAATTATTTTTTTGTCCTGGGAGTTAAAACCACAGGGAAATCTGGGTTCAGTTTATTTTGGCCAAATCCTAAAACATTAAAGATCCTGCAGAATTTGGAAGTGCCTGCAGGATTCAGTACATTGCTAATTTAAGCTGGACATGTCTTCTTTACCTATAAACAGGCTGACACTGTCGAAGATCCAATACATTTATTCTTATTGACTGAATATTACAAATAGGAATTAACTTGTATAATTAGTAACTTCCTTCATTACATTGCTATATGACAGTAGCCATTTTGCTTTTAAACTAATAGAATGACTTTTGGATTTGATTTTATCATAATTAGTTTCCATACAAGTTGTTTATACCTATCAAAAAATAATTGGCAGAAAGCGCTTATTTACCTTTGCATGCAGAGGGTGCAGTCACTACGGTGTCTGAAGATGAGGGGGACTGGGGCCTTGAGGTGAGGGGGGCGGCGGACTGGCAAATGCATGTACAGTGAAGACAAAATGAAGCTTCATCGCGCATGCGCTGGTCCCCACTCATTAACACAAAAGAGAATGAGGGGCCTTCAGAGGGTGCAATTCAGGTATTTTGTGGTGCTCATCACGAGGATAGTTAATTGCAAGTTTCTAAAAGCCATGGGCAGCACAGTGGCTAAGTGGTTAGCACTTCTGCCTCACAGCGCTGGGGTCATGAGTTCAATTCCCGACCATGGCCTTATCTGTGTGAAGTTTGTATGTTCTCTCCATGTTTGCGTGGGTTTCCTCCGGGTGCTCCGGTTTTCTCCCACACTCCAAAAACATACTGGTAGGTTAATTGGCTGCTATCAAAATTGACCCTAGTCTCTGTCTGTCTGTCTGTCTGTCTCAGTGTGTATGTTAGGAAATTTAGAGCTGCAATGGGGCAGGGACTGATGTGAATGAGTTCCCTGTACAGCGCTGTGGAATCAGTGGCGCTATATAAATTAATGGTGATGATGATGATGTTTTGCAATCAGTTGTGTTGGAACTATGATAGCACTCAAGGAAAATTGTAATTTAAACCATGTTATTACAGTATGTGAAATAATATGCATTTGCCTAAGAACTGTGTTATTAAACATCATGACCCAAAATGTTACAGGGAGATAATGGTGTAATTGAGTACTTCCTGATGTCGTGTGAATACTTCCTGTTTGAAAATAAGAGAGATGGAAAAATAATTACTGGAAAACGCCTGGAACCAGGAGAGATAAATGTAACAGTTTTTGCTAAGGACAGAGGATTTCCTTCACTCAATAACAACGCTACAGTTACTGTAAATGTGGTGAATAAAGACCACTCATTGCCAGTATTTAGCCCACAGGAAGTAAGGTGAGTTTTCTTTTCTACTCAAATGATTGCTATTGCTTAGATTCCAATAGTTCCTATTTCGGCGTGACTGACCCAATCAGTGGACCCAAAAAAGGGCAAGATTGTGGGCATGATTTAAGTGGGCCTGTCCATGATCTGGGCATGGTTTGCTATTGAAGAAGGTTGGGAGCTATGAGATTGTTATACACACAAATATATACATTCCCACATCTTTACATCCCCTGGCCATCGGTAATGTTTAGTGCAATCATATAAATGCTTATCCAATGCATACCTCTCAACTTTTACGGTTGGGGAATTGGGACAAATGTCATGTGTCCTTGGCTTCTGATGCACTGATCCCCTCCCTTAAAATAACCATTCATTGTCATGTGGCACCCCCATTCCCCACTGTTCTGCTATACAGAGCAGCAGTGAACAGGGCATAGCTCCCAGCCCCCCAGCCTGATTGGGGGGCTAGACGGAGCCGGAACTGGCCCAACTGAATTGGGACTGCCGGGAGCTATGTAAATGGAGGAATCTCTCACCATCCTTCTGTTAAGCAGACATGTTTATTAACACTCTTATATAACATACAGAATATTCCCCTGGATAGAGGAAGCAGAACCTATGTGAGAATAAATGTAGCAGTGGTATCTAGTGTCTGACATCCATTTGCAACAAACTAATTTATCACAATAGGCATTGGTAGTTCCGGTAATGGCTGGGTATTGCGTGTGTAGAGAATTGGGTGATGGAGCGTGCATACAGGATGGAGGTGGGGGAAATACAGAACTTCATGTAACATTTGAAATCTGTCTGACTGTAGTCGGAACCTTTATACAGATAACTTGAGTATTATCTCACAGCGCAGGGGTCATGGGCTTTGATTAAGAACAAAGCCCAATCTGTGCAGATTTTGTATGTTCTCCCTGTGTTTACATGGGTTTCCTCCCACACTCCATAGACACATTGGTAGGTTCATTGGCTTTTGACGAAATTATCCCTAGTGCATGTGTGTCCGTGTGGTAGGGAATATAAATTCTAAGCTCCACTGTCAATTGTATTCTCTACTTTTGCATTGTATCACAGCCATAAAAATTACTTTGTGTGTCTATTTTATTTTCCCATAAAAATAATGAGCAGGAAAAGTTCTACCCAATTCTTTTCGAGTAGTATCTTCACTTACGTGCACTTATCAGAACCTGAATCTGCTTACCACAGTTTGGATGGTGAGAAAATTCAGGGACAGCGGGATTCAAGCATAAAGGACACTGAATATTAGTATTTCCATAAATAATGTATACCCTATCCCCAAAAAAACAATAAAAACAATTTCATTATTAAAAAAAAATATATTTTTTAAAGTGAAGGACACTTGGTATTGCATTTGTGTCAAAAAATACAAGTGAAGTACATATAAAATCTTTAAATGCTTGTGACTTTGATATGTGGTTTACATGTGGTATGTCCTCAGTTGCTGACGTGTTTGCATAGGTTTGCATATGTGTCCTAATGCAAGTGGCATTAACCTTTACCCCACATTGAAATACATGTGATATACTATGCTAGTAAAAAAATGCTCCCCAAAATCCAGAGCCAGCACCAGCGCTAAACAGCCTGTTGTCAGGAGCCGCGGCGGCCTCGGGCACCGCGGCGATTCACTTCCTGTGCCAGTGAACGTCCCGGCCGTCTCCATGACGACCGGGGCGTCACTTCCGGTTTCTCGGGCCCGACCGTTGCCAAGGCAACAGCTGGACGCCGAGTGTAGCAAGTGGTGCGCCCCGGCAAGTGAGGCAGCCGGGCGCATGCGCTAGGATAGCCTGCGGGCTAATCATTATTGGTAGCACACCTGGGATGCATTTTAGGGCTAAGCCCTGATTGGCCAAAGTCTGTATATAAGGCAGGGAGGGCTTAGCCTCCCTGCCGGTTATAGCGTCCAGTTACCTGTCAGCTTAATCTGCTCCTGCTCCTGCCTTGTATTGGTGAAAACCTGTTGGACTGCTTCCCTGTGTATGACCCCTTGCCTGGATTTGGACCCTGCCTGTGTTTCTCGTGACCCTGACCTCTGGCTTGTTTACCGACCTCTCTGTCTGCTCATGACCCTTGACCTCGGCTTGTTTATTGGAATTTCTACCTGCTGCCGGCCCTTGACCTCTGCTTGGACTTTTACTCTGCTTGCCTGTGTTCTCCCCAGCCGGTACACACTTCACGACCCTCCGTCAGTCTGCAGCCCAGTCTGTCCCCACCATCAGGGGCTCCAGTGAACACCTGACTGGCAGAGTAGACTCCAGGTTGTGTTGTGCCGGCTGGAGGGGTTCCTAACACCTGTGCTGTGTCCCACTAACAGAGGGTGACAGCGAGCATGGTGCCCCTGTGCTAAAATGGTAACCACCAGTACCAGGCTAGACACACTGGCTCAGTCACACTGTCCTAAACTACAATGCCGGGTTCCCTTGTCATCATGGGCACTTTCTCCAGCCTAGTCAGAGCAGGGCTGGAGCCTTCATGGGAAAGAGGGACAAAGAAACAGCTGTTCCCTCTCTGAGTTCTTCTTACCTTCTGCTCTGGGCTGTGGAGCCAGGGTACTGAAAATATAGGGACCCCTGAAGTGGCAACTAATATCAGTATAATCGTCCGAAGCCCCTAAGACCCTTGTCCATTATACTAACATAGTAAAAATAAATAAATACACATTTTCAAATAAAGTTTACTTGTATAAAACACTCCTGAAACCCACATTCACCACTTTATTATCAAATAAAATCTACTTTATTTATTCTTGATCCATCATAACCCGATGCAAAATAGTTTTCTTTGTAATCCAATATAAGAGAAAACCCATAAAAGCCAATACAACTGCTTGCTATGAGCACTTGCCATTGAATGACTATCATCATCATCATCATCAACATTTATTTATATAGCGCCAGCAAATTCCGTAGCGCTTTACAATTGGGAACAAACATCAATAAGACAATACTGGGTAATACATACAGACAGAGAGGTAAGAGAACCCTGCTCGCAAGCTTACAATGACTATGGGCTGGAGTGATCAAGGGTTTTATAACCTGCTCAATGAATGACATATTATTCTCACACAGGCTGCTTGTGAGTCATAGTCAGCAGTTGAATTGGGTTTTATGTTGGAACTTTTTCTCACATTGGATTACATAGACAGAATAATTACTAATTGGATTACAAAAACAGAAAAATGGCCCATTATATTATGATGAAGAATGAAAAGAGATTAAACTTTATTTTGATTTATTGTACTGCTGTAGAGCCTACATGGCCCAGCATTCACTGGCAGCCATTGAATGGAAGGGCATGCTAGTGCTTGTGATTTAACAAGCACCCTCGATTAGTTCCACTATAACTGGTAGAAATTATTCAGTAATTGAGGCAAAAACAATTGGAGAATCATCGCTGTTCATAGTTGGATGCAGAGCTTTGAATTTCGCGTCCAGCTTTCCTGCTCATCAAACCCTGCTCTTTTACTGCGAGGTCCAATGACCAAACCATTCCATTGAATTGTCTAAAACATCAGGCACAATAAGTGGAACTTTTGTTGTGAAAAGTTGTGGTATTCTTGAAAATGTATAAGTTATTTTTATCTCACTGGATTAAATCGGCCTCTATATATTGTTACTTTAAAAGAGTCAATTTACCCGGTTACTATGTTATATTCCATTCATTACAGTGCTACATTCAGATAGTTTACTATAGATTTAGCAAACATTAATGCCACAGACTCACTTTATTTGCTGTCACTGTACTCTTATTTATAAGACTCACAAAAGTTCTTGTTTGATTACCATTATGTGTTATAGTTGATCAGCAGTATGTTTTTAATTTAAAGTGACACTGCAGACAGTTGCCATGCATGTACCTTCTCTCTTTCATGCTATATATCATGGTATAGATTAGTATATTAGTATTCATAATATATTATGTATTGTATGTACATGTACATGTAACAGCCCTGTGATAATTCTTTAGTTAATGTTAAAGGTATTTTGTTTGCATTCATTACATACTGGAATTACACTTTTCTGCTTTATTGATATGAATAACAATTACAAACATCATTAGTTCTACACATCTCTTGTAGATGCAATATATTTCTGTTGCGAATTCTCCCTAGACACATCATTGTGTATGCCTAATAACCAATTTTATCTGTTTGGTTTTTTTAGCACTGTTTTAAAGAAAAATAAAGACAGAAATGGTCCTGTTTACATATTTTCTGCCTTAGGGCAAAATATAATTTACAGAATTGTTGCTGGTAATGACAGGGGTAAGTATGGTAATGATGTATGACCATTCTGATTGTACTAGCATCAATGGTCTATGAGCATTCATGGTTGGTATGCACAGGGCCTGATTATCCAACAGGCTGACTAGGCTGCAGCTTAGGTGTGAGAGGCTCTTGGGGGGAAGAGGGCAAACCTTTTCCGGGGTGCAACGTAACAGGAGGAGGGATATAGTGAAATTAATTTTAAAATATAGAATAGTTGTTCTACAAAGTAAAAAGAAAGCAAAAGAAAAATGTAGTAAGGTTTAAATCTTGACATATTCTCATATTAAAGACTGAAGACAATGAGTCATCCTTGGGCGGGCTTTAGAGGATAATCAAGCAGAAAAGACAAGAGAAACATCTGTTTTTTATGGAGAATGGCTATCACATGAATGCATCATGGAGGTAACACAAGAGAAATCATAAGTTTTTCCTACATTAACCATTGATTACTGCAGTCCCCATAGAACCCTAAGGGTTCTCCGAAATTAGTAATTTATCCAGCAGCCAAAAGCATTGCTTTTCTCTGCAAACTAAGGTAATCTCAGGATGGTGTTGCCATACCTGCTCCTATAGGGTCCAATGAAGCTGGAAATGATTCGTTTGACCCCGGCAGAATCAGATCACTGTGTGTGTGTGAGCGTTACCCACTCATGTGCTTTTCACTTCCTGCATTCTCTAGCTGCATTAGTCTGCCGATTAGAGGTAAAAAATAATTGAATAGGGGTAACTGCAAGAATGCATACAAATTGCAATACTTGAATTCCCTGGCTTTAATATAATAACTCTTTTCTTCCAGGAATTATTTAATATAATCTGTATTGCCCCCCCCCCCCCTTCTTATAAATGAATAGAACATGTTAATAGGACATTGAGAACAAGGTAGGCTTATACTTACTTTCTCGGTCCCTTAGGCCCTGGGGGATACTATAGAAACTCCCTCAACATCAGCTTTGCCTTTTACAAAGCTATGTGCCTAAGCAGACATTGTAATACACATATTAACTTAGGACCACTCCTGAAGCTTCATTTAGCGACTGTCTGGAATGTACTAGTGGTAACAGACGCAAGTGCAACAGTTTATTCTACTGGGTCACTTCCAACATTTCTGTAAGTAAATGCTTATACTTAGAAGTGAGTGGGAAAGCTCTGGGCCCTAAACTGTAAAACCAAACTTCCTTATTATTATCTTCCACCAGGATTTGTTTTAGGATTTATCTGTAACCTCAAGGTTCAGGGTTTTTTAAGCACAGCCTAACTCTTAGAATTAGAGGTGAGCAAAGATGTGACAGAACAGGCCGTTTTGCAGAGGTGTGAAACTCCAGTAACACAATCTTCAATGTCAGCCTTTGCTTCGCTAAACTATGTAATTTATAGTCCAGACACTGAGCTGAGAGGACGACCGTGTCAATTCATTCTGCTCTGCAGTCTGGTTAGAGAGGTATAGAAAACTAGAGAACACTTAATGCTAAATTCCAAAATATGCAAAATTCCACATCCAAAAGTGGTTTTGAAAACTCTACTTATCTCTACTTAGGACACCAGTTAAAATCAAATTCTAATTTCTATGAGATTTTACTTATCACTTCAAGTAACTACAACAGTATTTTTCTCTTTTTGTCCCAAAAAAGTCTGAAACTAGAAAAAATTATTTAAACGATACTTAATAAATAATAATATAGGCAGCAATACATCCATATCTATATATACAGCATATGTGTATGTGTGTATATATATATATATATATATATATATATATATATATATATATAAAGTCTCAATTGTAGGTGGAAAGAGCCCTTGCTAAATCTGCCCCTGAGCCTATTACCAAACTTACTGTATTATTTTATTTAATTTCACTCTTATTTACAGGTCAGTTTAATTTGAATGAGAAAACTGGAGAATTACGGACAACAAAAACATTTAATTATGGTATGCAACCATCCTATACTATTACTGTGGAGGCAGAGAGAACACCTGAATTGCAAGGTAAACATGAACGGATCTCCACACATAATGTATTTCTGTGAGATGCAGTGGCGAGCAGCTTGTGGTGGCTGTGGGAATGTAGATGTTAGCAGACAAATACTAAAACATTGTATATTGTTCACTGTGATTTCTTAAAAGGCATAAAAACAATTCTGTACTCTGTGTCACATAAGCAGAGTAAGCATAGGGTAGATATTATGGATGTTTTAAAATTCTATCTCCTGGACTCAGACAGTTATTGGCCATTTGATTTATTAAAATCTAATGAATAAAATAAATCTAAAGTAAATGCAACAACACATGATAAAGTTACCTACGTTACCTTTTAGAAGAAGTCTAAAAGCCATTTCACTCTCTTAATCCTTATAACTAAAACAATGAAACAAACATCCTAATTATGAAAGTGATTTTTGAAGGCTGTTGCACAGGTAAAATGTGCTGTTACCCAAATCACCGACCATATCTAGTTCTTCTAGCTCTAATACATAGTTTACAACAGAGGTGGAACTTGCGAGCTGTGGGCCCCGATGCAGGGAAGCTGTAAGAAGGGAGCCGGAGCCCACAGCTCGCTAGTTCCCAGTGCAGCGGGCCCCATTAACTCCATGGGCTCCAGGGCAACGCACTTGCTGCACCAATGTTCGCCCCGCCACTGGTTTACAAAGTTAAAGTAAGATTCTGATCAGATACTTTGGGTGACAGCGCATTTTTCCTGTGCAGAAGTTTTCATAAATGTCCCTCTATGTGTCCAGGACACATGGAGCAACTATGATAAGCAATGTGATTTTGTCTTGTTTCCATCAGTGTATGGTTCAAGTAAATAGTTGCCATGGGAACAGCCTCTTTTAAATACAAGATCCTAGCCCTATGTATTTCTATTTTCAATATATTGCACACTACTGACCACACGAAAAAGCAGGGCAACACTCATAAGCATTGTAGTTGGAATAGTGAGTTTACACTGGTGTTTTGTTACAGGTCCTTTACCTATGAATTTTGCTCAGTTAAAAATCATTGTACCGGACTTCCATGCTGGACCATTGTTTGAGAAACAGCGATATGCTGCTAGAATACTAAACTCTATGCCATCTGGATTTTCAGTCATCAGAGTCACGGTATGTTGCTGCCTGTGCATTCCATGTTTCTTATTGTGGGTAAATTAATAGCAGCCATTTAAAACAAAAAAAAATTATTAAATCTACTGAAAGCATTTTTCTCACATAAAGATGATTGAGCTTGAACATGTATAAAGCATATTTCATTATCATCATCAACATTTATTTATATAGCGCCAGCAAATTCTGTAGCGCTTTACAATTGGGAGCAAACATTAATAAAACAATACTGGGTAATACATACAGACAGAGAGGTAAGAGAACCCTGCTCGCATGATTACAATCTATGGGACAATGGGAGTTTGAAACACAGGGGCATGAGCTACATCATATTGCACACTGAACCAGCTAGAATGCAAAGGTAAAAAGTATTGAGTGGGCTGTGTGATCAGTTACACAGCAATTTTGGTCAGAGAGTTGTTGTCTTGTGTTAGCTGTGTAGAGGGTGGTAATAAAATAACCTAGGGAGATTAAGATGCTGGTTGAGGAATATCATAAGCTTGGCTGAAGAGGTGGGTTTTCAGAGAACGCTTGAAGGTTTGAAGACTGGAGAAAGGTCTTACTGTGCGAGGGAGGGAATTCCACAAAGTGGGTGCTGCCCAAAAAAAGTCCTGTAAACGGGAATGGGAGGATGTGATGAGAGTGGGAGAGAGACGCAGATCTTGTGCAGAACGGAGGTGTCAAGTCAGGAGATATTTTGAGACAAGTGAGGAGATATATGTTGGAGTAATTTTGTTGACGGCCTTGTATGTTTGTTTTTTTTCTGCAAAAATGATCATGTGCAGTAGAAAAATAGTCATGGAAATATATATATATATATATATATATATATATATATATATATATATATATATATATATATATTGTGTTGTTGTTATTATATAATAATGACCATAGATCTGGCGATCTTGAGGCCAGATGTGGCCCCCTTAAAGCTTTGTTTGTGGCCTCCCACATTTCCCATCCAATGGACAAAGCTGATCGGGACTGAGCCCTCAATTCGTGATTGTCCTACCTGAATTGACAGTTGGGAAGTATGAAATATGCTTCAAACACCATAAAATTGCAAATAAAATCAGATGTAATCACCTCCTAGGCAAGGAGCATGTAAGAATTGGTGGCTTGAATACCAGACCCAAAGATGCCTTATATAGGCCTGATAGACAGCAACCAAGATAACATTAGGTAGGATTTTATGTATGTCTGCTACTGTCTCAGCAGTGGTTTGTGTCACTCTGAATCTGAGTGACCAATGAGTAGAACACTGACTCAGACTGTCACGTAAATGGAATACCCAGAAGTCAATGCTGCAGAGAAGGAGTGGTTTACTTACATGCAGCAGCTATCCCTAGTGAGTTACTTAGAACAACCTTTTTTCATTGTCAAGATAGTTATACTATACTAGTTAGTAATCTTCATACTCATCATATATTTAAGTTAGCAACAATGTATGTTTAATTGTAACTCCTGTAAACATTATTTTAAAGGCTAAAGACCAAGATTTAAGATTGAATGAAACACTTATCTACAGCTTGGTGAATCAGTCAGGGGAAGAATTTGTTATTGATAAATACACAGGACAGATTTTATTTGGGTCTGTGACAGGAAAAACTGGAATATTTCACTTCAAGGTCCAGGCTACAGACCCCAACGGTCTCTCTGACCAAACTGTTGTTCAGGTAAGATGTCTCTGCTGTTGAAGGATTTATGTGAGTCATCCTTAAACATATCGGAGAGGCCACCTACCTTAGTTGTGTCCCTTCCAAAAATTTTGCAGCGGTGCTGAACACCTCTTAAAGTAAAATCTTTAAACCTCCTAATGTTTGATGTCCTCTATCGTGTTATTAGCCAACCTCTTCATCAAGCACCATATATGGTTTAATGGTGTTTAAAAGGGAGATAATTTGGTTGCTGATAAGCAGTTTGAGCACACTGGATTAATTAAATGGCAGTCTTTAAAGGACAAAATATACTCAATAGTTAAAATAGATAAATTGCATAAAATAAATGTCAATTTAGTATGAAAATAAGTAATAGGTAAATTGAAAATCAAAAAATGAAAATAAAAGTAAAATAAATGAAAGTATATTTAAAATTGAAAGCTGTGAGTATTGAGTATCACAATTTGATTGATTAATTGAATGATGAATTAGTCATATGTGTCATAATTATCAGATATTTTCTTGGATTCCTGTTGTGCTGAGTCCAGGGTTAATGGTTCAGTTCTAGGGGCATGTAGGTAGAAGGAGATGGGATGGTTTTGATTTATCTATAAATGGTCAGTTTGTAATAGGCAAGCATTAAGTTCTTGGTTTTGGTGGGATCATACCGTGCTAAGGTTTGGAGGATTGGCCCGCTTCTCTGTGGTGTGGTGCCCGATATGATGGAATTCAGGAGGTGTAACCGGTCTCTTTGTGCGGCATCTAGCTGCTGCCCATAACAGTCGGTTAGGTGGCATCAGTTCTAGGAGCCATTTACAAGTACAGAAGACCAGTGCTTCCAAAATAGTGTTTGCAGTTCGGATGTTTTTTTGGTGTTGTGCTGTCAAACACAGTATCCTGTCTTTTGGCTGTTTGCTAGTACAAATAAGATACTGCCCCTCACACAATAGCCTTCAGATTTAAACACTTGGATTTTAATAAATACCAATAAATACTTTTGTTTTTTGTGGTAGTGCTGCTCACAAGATTATGCTGCTCACAGTCAAACACAGCCCCCTGTCTTAGCCGCTAGCACAGATTTGGTACTGTCACTGACACAATAGCCTTCAGATTCAAGCAGCTGGATTTTAAAAGCAAGAAATGCTTTGTTTTTTGTCCACTCCTAATTAGTTTACTAATATACTAATACTCCATAGACAGTGATTGCCTTATCTTCACTCTCACACACAGTTTAACACACATTTTCAAGAGACTGTGATGTGTAAATAAGTTGTAAAGATTTCTGTAGTAAAATCACAGCTAGTCCAGTACACATGATTGTCTTCTCACCCTCTCCAACACTCTACAACTCACTTTATCAGCACACAATTCCAGCAACCTGACATTCTGTCATTTCTAAAATGACAGCTGTGAACATGATGGAGGGCTATATATCGAAGATCTCAGTCCAAGCGGGAAGCAACATTTTCCCTGGAAATTAAGTTTTGCCTCTTTTCCAATCCAAATTTAGCAGGAGAGACCGAGTCATGGTTCGGTTGAACTTGGAATCCCAGAGTTCAGATCTGTTGGATGTCTTTGAATCCAAACCACTCATCACTGCTTTTGTCAACACTGGAAGCAGAGTGTGGGTGTGAGGAGTGAAAAGTGGCTCAGGACCTCTCTGCCATTGTCATTGTAACAATCAGAGTGGCCCTGCACCACTCCTCACTCACTGAGCCAGTGGCACCCTCAGCCTTGCACCCTTGGTGGCGGCAAATTCTGCAGCATGCTAATTATGGCCCTACAAAAAAGTTACAACTGTGTGGATTTCCTTTTTAGGAGATTTATTGGTGTCCCCTATGTACCTCTGTATTTCTATTTTTAATAGTATACATTAGGGTGTCAGTGTCTATTTCAATAGGTCATTTTTGCCTGAGTACCCCACTTTTAAATTGCACATGCACATTTTCAAATCCTATCTGAGAATGTGCAGGAATGGGAAAAAAATGATTGCAATAAAGTTATTGATTTTTTTTTTATCTTACAGATAAAAGTGCAATCCTCATCCTCTTCAAACGATGTTGCAGAGATTAAAATAAATCAGACATTAAATGAAGTGGAACCTCATATTTCAAAAATTGTCAGGTACAGCTGTGTGTTAAGGTGACTTGTTAGACAACATGTGGTTCTCTAGCTGTAATGGAACTACAAGCCCCAGAATAACGAGCAGTTACAATGGCTGGAGAGTAAAGCAGTAGGCAGGAGCCATTTTTTTTGTCTTTGTTTCAAGGTTTTATCCACTCACATTTAAAGGGGTGGGGCGATAATGAGTTTTGCATTATTTTTCTGTAGGTAGTGGTTGCTCATAGCAAACAGTGGTGGTCTAAAGGTTACTTTCCGCAATGTTTTGTTACATTGTTGCCATTGCATTAAACGACCAAGCCGGTGGCGATCATAATTCCGACAGTGGAAATGCCGGCACTAAACCTGCTGACATGAACATGTGCGGCAGGCTAAATGCCGACACTCTCATTGTGCCGACAGGTTGACAATGTCGATAGTGTGATTGGCGACATTGACAATGTCACCAATCACAATGACGACATTAAAAGAGCAATGCCATCGGGTCTGGCGACTATACCACGGACCCGCCACCACTGCTCTTAATCTTAAGGTTAAAAAATTGGATGCTGGTTGGACATTTTTGCCACGGCCGATAACCACAGAGCAGCGACTGCCACGGACGGGGGGGCTCCAAATGGTGCCTTGTGGATTCAAATGAATCCAGGAAGTGCGTTTCCTCCCAGCAGTCCAAGGAGGCAAAGCAACACACTGGACCTCTGAGGGCTTCAGAAGCAGCTGCAGAGAAGCTGCTGCCCTGGAGTCTGGCTATCCAGCTGTGTGAACACAAGTTTGGATTGGATGCGGGACTAGACCTCTTAACAGGGATCATAGAAATTAGTTGGGTGGGCGATGAAATATGAAATCTCTCTATCCAGATGTAGTGGAGCAAAATAAAGTCCCCCTTGTCCTAGCAGCTCTCTGCCACTGAGTACAATGCTAACTTAAGCCCAGGTTCCAGGCTGATTCCTTATGATAGATAAAGGTATTATTTTTATTATTATTATCGTAGATTTTTAAGGCACCACAGGGTTCCGCTGCGCCGTACAGTAGGGAAAGCTGGACATACATAAAACAGAGACATACAAGGCAGACAAAATAAATGCAGACATGAAGGACCCTGCTTGTTATAGAGCTTACATTGTATGTGGAAGAAGGCACAGCTGAAACAAGAGGAGCGAGTGTGGCTCAGAGTGGAGATTGCGATGGTTCTGAGTGTGCATTAGTGTGAATAGTATTGTTGAGGATAAGGTAAGCTCTAAAAAAAATAGATGGGTTTTCAGAGAGCATCTAAAAATTTGAAGGCTGTGGGAAAGCCTGATTGAGCGTGGTAGTGAATTCCATAAGTGGGGAGCAGCACGGGAGAAGTCTTGTAGGCAGAAGTGAGAGGTGGTTACCAGAGACGAGAGAGGGCGCAGGTCAGCCTGGATTGGATGAAATTCCTGTTCTGTTCCTGAGGCACAGTGAATGGGGCAGCTTTTTTCTGATGCATTGCAACTATACAAAGGTTCAGTATGCTCACAGGGACACAACTGCAGAAGTGGAGCTATAGAAATATATAATCTTGTGCTCATTAAATCTATCCGGAGCTGAATATCAACTTAATTTAGTAAAAATATAGATATAATTGATTGTAGTATTATAGGATTTTATTTTGACATATCAAATACACTAATAGAAAAAAAGTTTAAAAAAGGAAACTTTAAAAATATGAAAAAGTTTAAAAATATACTGTTCACATTATACTAGCCCATTTAAATGTTTCTGAACTTGGTAAATTATACATTTATTTCTTTCAACAAACTATTTGTTTGAAATTAGTCATGGTTAGAATGACTGAAACATGTATTTGCCTAATGTAACTGTACCTTCATAATCCCCAAACTTCCAAAAGAATCAGAACATTCAATCATTTACACTAATAAATAAAAAAAATGTGCGCTTGGTTTAACCAGCACATTATAAAACAAGACAATTGGTCTCTAAAAGACAAAGTAACCCTAGTCATAGCAAATAGAACAAATGCACCATGTCTAATTGATCCAGCCTCATTTCCTGATAGGTATACTGTTCCCATCACACTTTAACCCCCACACTGCCAAATGTTTTTATTCCTTATTGTTTTAGGCTACTTGTGTAAGTCTCCTGATGTGGAGAACAAAGCACTTGTTATGGCTTCTGCTATGTTACTGTCCAAAAACACTGTGACAATAGTCCTAGTTTACATAAACTAAGCAACTTTGCTTTATTTCAATCATTGTTGGCCTTTGACAGTTTAGGTCCTGATGCAACCAACTACAATAAACTGAATGGCCTTAGCCATGAGCCAGTCTGTTGTAGCCCTTATCACAGTGAAACTCCAAACAAAAATAACATACTGTGTGAGCAATATATTATTGGTTGGAGCCTGAAACAATAAGTAAATAAGACAGAACTCCCAGTTTTTCCCGTTAGCCAGGACCTGCTGGTGGATTGGCCATATCCATTAATGGGGTAATTTACCTTATGGTACTTCAAGTTGCATGTCTCATCTACTATTGAGGTACCTATTGTACTCTGTACACACCTGGGTTTTGGTTTTGTATGCTTTTGAGCGATATCAGCTACATGGCCTCACAACATGTTTAAAATAAAGCGCTACGGAATTTGCTGGCGCTATATAAATAAATGTTGATGATGATGATGATAAATGCCGTTAGTGCTTAAAAGATCTACAATGTAAGGTCAATACTGAACCATTACATAACCAGTAAAACTGTGATCCTGATGATGATTTTACAAGAACATAGCCCAAGGTTCTGGGTAAGAATTCAACTTAAATACCCTTGTTGCCTAACATGAAAGAGTACAGTTTATCAAAATTTTATTCAAATTTAAAATATCCACATAATAGTTTCTTTTGGCAACATTACCATTTATTCATTTTCTAAAATTTATTTTATAATATCTGTGTTACCCTTGTACTTTTTTTATTGTTGTGCAGTATTTTAGTTTAACCTTTACTTTAACATATCTACATTCATGAAAAAATGTCTTCATTCAGACTGTAATATACAGTATACAGTATTGCATATTAATTACAGGATTCTGGAAGACACCCTGCAACAGAACGTTACATTACTTCATTTGGGTTCTGATTCCAAAAATAAACAAGATACAGACATTCAATTTCAAACGGTTGGTAAGAGTAACCAGGATATAGACAGGTAAGGTCCTTGGGAAATCAGTCTGTATCTTAGCAATGTCTTTAGATATTATTGTCAGAATTTTAGATTTGATTCTCAGTAACGGCAGAATGACAACACATGACAATATATTCATACACTACTCTTAGCAATACCTACAGCTTCTCAGCTTCAGTCCTCATTTCTCCATTAGTTACTGCAGTCAATGATTACCAGCAGGGAGCTGTAACAAGTATAGTCATTAAAATTGCACCATCCTCGCTTCCTATGCACAAGCTGTCACAAATCTCTTACATGGAACAGACCTCTCTCATTAAAAAAGAAAATATATAATTTAAAAAAATATATAAGAACACACAATTTAAATAAAATAGCAATAAATTCTATAGATTGTAAGCTTTCGAGCAGTGTTCTCTTACCTCTCTGTCTGTATGTATTAACCAGTATTGTCTTATTAATATTTATTCCCAATTGTAAAGCGCTACGGAATTTGCTGGCGCTATATAAATAAATGTTGATGATGATGATGAAATTAACTAAATTAAAATATTTGTTTTCTGTGTCATAAATTGTAAGAAATAGTGCAGACCCTATCGCAAAATAAACAGATATGATACGTTACCTTAATGCACGAGGTCCGCCACCTAACACCACGTAAGTCCTTCGTAACTACTAATATTCCTATATTTTACAGCATTGTGGCGTACACTGTTGTACACAGGGTCAATCTTTGAGTCATAGCAATTAAAAGACTGCAGCATTAACAGGAGGATTTTTTGCAGCAAATCAATTAATACATTCTAAACATAGCAGTATTGTTTGTCTTCTGAAATACACACATTTTCCCCAGGTTATAATAAAAGAAACATGTCATGTAGTCTTAGGAATAATGCACTTGTACCATAAGATAAGAAGATATGAGGTGCTAACTTACAGATCCATGCATCAGTGGTCAAAGTGGAACTTTAGAAGTAGCCGTATGAAAGATGTAATGGGAACGTAAGATGGAATTTAATAGTTTTACAATGAAGGCAGTAAGAGAGTGGTAGTATGGCGTTCCACCGTATAGACCGGCACTTCGACCACTGCCATGACTTATATGTAAACGTATGCAGGCTAAAACCCTTTTTTGACTTCTAATATTCCTTTTTTTCACATCATGGGGTGCATTATCCAATATATAGAATTGGGTAAGTTTATGAGTGGCTTCTAATTATATCTGCATATTACATTTTATACAAGGGATTGTTCAACTTGTGACTAATTTTAGAAACTGCAGTATTGGGGATTTTGCATAGCAATAAATATAATCATAACTTAGCAGTTGTAATGAAATACATGTCTTACAAGCAGACAGCTGGAAAACAGAAATGTGAGGACAAGCCGGAGCATCAATGCACTCAGCTCTATTGACTATGATTCAATGACCCAAGTTTACTTTTTCTACCCTTGGAGAAGTGATTATTACATCACATTCCAGTAGCTGCAAACCATGATATCCTGTAGCATGGAATCCCTTATTGTCTGAATATTAAGTTGAGCTAAAATGTTAGTATAAATGAAAATTAATTATTGAAGAACACATTAGGATAAATTTTGCTGATACTTATTTCTTAAACGTTTTCTCTACCATGTCTGGCTCTACAGATTTTTCATACAAGCTGCTACGTGTTGTCCCTCCCATGCAATTACTAGGTTTGGCTTGTACAACAGTGTAACAGATGCCATTTACATAAGTTGATCCATTAAATGTAAGCAATATGATTTCACCTAGTGAACACTTTTTGCTTCCTAGAAAATAAACAATATTTTTATAAACATAAAAAGCACCATGGTATTCAAATAAAGAAAAAAGTATAGCAATAAAGTATAGCAAGATACTTTGTATAAGTAGTTAAAGAAATAAAATACATTTTGTAATATATGATAAATACAATAAGTACTTAAATACCAGACGTTCACTGTATGTATATTGTATTTGTGACAGGATGGACCGCCTATGCCACCCTGTCTGTTGTTGCTGGGAACCGGCTGGGCTTACTGTGCCACCATTCCCTTTCTTTATCCCAAATGCGCCCTCTAACGCAATAGTAGAGGCTTAAGCTGCTGCCACCACTGGACTCCTTAGTGGCATACAGAACCGTGTTCCTTCTGGGTAACTGTCACTACTAGTTTACCCCCTTGCTGGTGCACCTGGGCTGGTACCCCTGACCTCTTCCTATAGATCAGGGTTGCTGTGGATGGATCCCCCCTGGCGTATCACACTGGCCAGAGCCGCTGGATAGCGGGCAGAGCGGTGGTACCAGAAAGCTGGGTCCAAACCTCAGTACAGCGGGGAACAGATTAGAGTTGGGTCTAATCTGTAGGCCACAGGAATTTCAGCATGGAAGAAGTTGTCAAGCAGGTTTTTGAAGCAAGTGATGTTTATTTGCTCAAGTGCCATGATAAGGATAGTTTACACCGGTTTAAGGTACCAGTGATCAAGAGGTCAGAAGAAACAAGAATGATACATTTCAGTACAAAGCAGTGCTGTTTTATACAGTTTTGGACACAGCCTCACAGGGTAAGCCACTCCATGAAGTCTCAGTTATTTTTAGTATCAGGATGCACTATGTTTCCCCAAATATGGATTTAAATGCAATTTATACTTAAAATTTACACTTATCTGTGATATCCTAAAACTTGCTGTGATTTCCTGTATCCTTTTTTAGAGACAGAGGAAATCTAGCAGCAAGTCTAATTAAACCTTCCTGTGCCTTCAGGTGTGTTGGACACTCACACATCAAAAGGTCTAATTAACATGAGATTAACATGGGGTCCTTTCTTCAGACAGTTGCAGAATACACATTTCCTCTCCTGGCATATGCCTCAGAAATAAATACATTTCCTCCACTCTATTGCTAATTTGGGAAATCCCAAAGAAAAGTTACAACCCTAAACAAGACATTTCCATACAAAACACATCCCAATGTAACATAAGTGCATTTGCAATTATACATTGGTGCCTACACCACTAATTGAAATACATTTCTACAATAAATTATTTCTACATAATCCAGCCAGAAATAAGTTATTTATAAGTGATCCAGCCACAGAATCTACTGTAGTTTATGGAAGTTTATGGAAGATATGGATATATTGCAAAGTTCTGAAATGTGTAATGACAGTTATTAGTAGTAAAACTGTTACTAGTAGCAGCATCTGTTAATTGTGAAGTGACAGACTGAAGGAATTTGTACCAAAGGTGTATAATGCTCTTCTCCACTACAGTGCAGCAATCTGCTGCTGCTTTACCAACCAGCTGTAGTAGCATTCTAAGTTGCGTCCAAAAGCTCAGGAGCTTGAGAGATTAAGAGAAGAGAAATATAGAGTAACAATGTTTATTATCATATATCACAATAAAACCATACTTATATCAGTGAGGGAAGTGAAAGCGTAAAACTAATTAAGGATCTGGGGGTAAATGTATTATGCTATGATTTTTTTCAACTCGCCGGAAATTGACGACTTTGCAGCTGAAATTTAAAGCGGCGATGGCTTGTAAAGGCAAACTTGCCTTTACAAGCCATCCCCGCTTTAAATTTTAGCTGCAAAGTCACCGATTTTCGGCGAGTTGAAAAAATCGTAGCATAATACATTTACCCCCTGGTCTTTGATGTCAGTGTAATCCAATTGACTCTCTCTTACACTGACAATATGAATTTTAAGCCTGTCAGCTTGTATCTTGTGTCCACGTTGTGTAGCGTATGACTCCATCAAGTCCAAACTGCTGCGCTGTGCTTTACTCCCAGAGACAGCCATTCTGGTGAAACTAATCAGTGGAAATCCCTTCCCAGCCCTTGTCAGACTATGTTTCTCTTCTCTTTGTTGTGTTTCGCTGAAACAACACACTGCTACTATTCAAACGTTTGTGAAATGTTCTCCACATTCTCCATTTCCAGATTTCTCAAAGACAATACGCAAAGTATTCAGAAGATCCTGGATTCCGTATTTGAGAAACCTGTGGGTATTTCCATATCACAACCTCAGAAATTTATCATGAGTCAAGGAACTATAGCTTCTATTGTGATCACTGTCCTGTTAGGCTGCATCCTCCTTGTTTCTGCTGTGCTAGTTTTGACAAGGTAAATACTTCATTCAGTGCTTGTGGTTTGCTTGTTTGTATTGGTTTACTTGATTTTTGAGTCACTTTACTATATGGAGTCTGTTACTTGATGTAGTCATTTGTGTGTTCTGTTTGGTTCATTTGCTTTATTTTACTTCTTTGAGTTGTGTGTTCTGTATATACCCCCAAATTAGTTCCAAAGCAAGCAGAACATAGAAATGAGGTGTATACATCTAAATAAGGAAGTTGCCTATCTATAGGTACAAATATTGTTATGGTGTGTTTGACTAGAGTCTTACCACTTTAGTGTTTCAGTATTCACCTCCTGCTCGTCCATGTTTAGTCTATTTTTACTATCCAATCAGATGATCAGAATGTTTATAGCATAGTCAATCATATTATCAGAATGTTGACAGCAGCAGTAGAAGAGTGTGCTGATCTTGTGGGACATAGTGACCTGTCCACTTGTGTAATTATGTTAGGGAGGGATGAATCTTGCATGGGCAGTGTAATGATGTGAGGATGGCAATGGAGATAAGCACAAAGCTACAGACTGAGTATAAGATAGGGTAAAGAGCAGGGTCCCCAACAGCACAGAGAAGTAATTTAAGGCTTCCATAACACTGATGCAAGAAGATGGTGGTGTCAAATGCTCCTCTGTATGAAACAAATGCACCTTTATATGAAACATCCATGTTTATTTTTTTCATGTGTTTGCTAATATTAGAAATATAAAGTAAGTTTGTACTTTTCATCTTGTTACTTATAGTGTATGTACCATTTTAGTGTAAAATAGAAATGTGGGGAGGTGAGGGTATTCGGGGTTGATGGGAATGCGATCAACTCAGTTTTAGATATATTCAGTTTAAGGAAGCAGTGGAACATGCAAGTAGATATAGCAGAAAGACAGCTGAAGCCGCGGAAAAGGGGAGGGCGGGAGTGGTCAGGAGAGGAGATGTAGATCTGAGTGTCATCAGTGTATAGATGGTACTGGAAACCATAAGACTTGGTGAGATCACCAAGGAAAAAATGTACAGGGAGAAAAAGAAGGGGCCAAGAACAGACCCTTGGGGGGGATGGGGGGGGGGGGAGGGCGAGTGGTCAGAAAGCTATGAGGACAGACAGGAGAGGACAATGTCATATAGGACAAAGAATTTATAGAAGGAAAGGGTGATCCATGGTGTCAAATAAATAGGACTGATAGGAAAGAGAATGGGCAGAGCTATATGAGGTGAGCATGAATTTAAATCAAAGGTAGTCCAAAAGTACTTACATCATCTTTATTTTTTTTTAATATGTTTGCTATTCTTAGAAAGACTTCTCATAAGACTTTTTGGAAAACAAGCAGTGAATCCACTGAAAAAATAGATTCAGAAGAAGGTAATGGAGGATCTGCATGCAGTGTTCTGACAAAAGACAAAGGGTATGATTGCACTGTTCATCTTACTTCTATAATATATGTACAATTTTGGTGTAAATAAATCCTATTGTGCGCTCCTACCACTCCAATCTAATATAAAATTTTAGTCCCAGCAATGATTATATAAGGATAATTCCACAGATTCTCTCACAAAGGTCTTCAGTCACCAAATGGACCTACAAAAACAATACAACCAGAAAAAAGAGCGAGCAGAAGTGAGCATATAGTGTAGAAAAGGCATGAATACTTTACTCATAAAAGGCAGGCTTATCTGAAATATGTGATCCTCTTTTCCTCAATAACCATATACACTGCTGATTCTTGAGACCTCCATCCTGTCTGTTGTTGGCTATATAAGGCACCCACTTACTGCACTATTGTACACTTTATGTGCTCACTTCCTTTTTCTTTTTTTTCATATATGTGTATGTTTGTGTATATATATATTTATATTATATATGTATGTGTGTATATATATATATGCATGTCGGGCGTGCCGTCATCACGCCCGCCCGACATCCATTGCGAAGCGCAGCACAGAGGAGTCCCCAGCTGCCTGCTGATTTTCGCGCTGCAGTGACTTGTAAGCAGAGTGAAGAGGATCGCATCGGAGAATAAGGTAAGTTAAGGGTTTTTTTTTTTTAATTATTTCAAGGGCTGACCAGTAAGTGAGTGATATTATATATATATATATATATATATATATATATATATATATATATATATATATATATATATCTTTTTTTTTTACGTGCATATATATAGGGGCCCCGGTGCACTGCTTTGCCCGGGGGCCCATAATGTTGTTAAGAGGGCCCTGTATGTTAGGCCAACTTACTGAGGCAGGTTTGACTATCAAGCCAGAGAAGTGCCAGCTTGGCATATGTGCAGTGCAGTACTTGGGGCACCGTGTAGAGGGAGGTATCCTCCGTCCAGAGCCAGGCAAGGTAGAGGCTATCACGGCGGGGTCGACCCCTACCGAGAAAGAGCAGATCACGTCTTTCTTAGGTACAGCTGCGTATTATCAAGAGTTTGTGCGCCGTTATAGCACCCTAGCCAAACCTCTGACTGACTTAATAAAAAAGAAATTACCACAGGTGGTTAATTGGACAGAGGATTGTGAAAATACATTTACAGCTCTGAAATCTGCTCTGGCCCAGTCCCCCCTGTTGTACATGCCCCAGATTTCAAACGGAGATTTATATTACAGACTGACGCGTCTAACTATGGACTAAGAGCTTTCCTTAGCCAGGTGACAGCACATGGGGAGGAGCACCATATCATTTTGCTAAGTACAACTACTCCCCTGAGAGGTGGCTTATGCTACCACTGAATGAAAATTGCCTAGCCATCGTATGGGCACTGCAAAAGATACAGCCCTACCTGTATGGACGGGATTTCACCATTATTACAGACCATAATACCCTAAGCTGGCTGAATAGTGTTTCTGGAGATAATGGAAAGCTTTTAAGATGGAGTTTACTTTTGCAGCAATATAACTTTACCCTTCAGCACCGGAAGGGCGCAGTATATGGAAACGCAGAAGGCTTCTCGCGTCAAGGGGAAGAAGTGGTGAATGGGCTGGAGAGACAGTAACAGGTCACAGTTCTCCATGCCCTAGGTTTAGGGGGAGGTGTGACAATTAATCTAATGACTGATTGTTATTTTCTGTTGAATTCATGTATGACAAAATATATTGTATGTCTTGTTATTAATTTTTGTAACTAAGCCTTGGAACCATTTTTCAGATTAAATAAATTTAATCTAGTGTTTTCTCCGTGATTCTTTGTGAATTTACGAAGCCCTGGGAGGCTCATGCTACATGTGTACAGGGGAGGGCTTGCAAATTTTAGCCCGGGGGGAAATACTCGACTCAGGAGCTTATTTTAACGGGAAAAAATGCCCATTGACCCAGCCCAAGGTAGCCCACTATGGGTCCAGCCCATGGGGCAGATGCCCTCCTGTCCCCCAGCCCAGCCAGGCCCTGCATGTGTATGTGATTTAAGTGTGAAACATTAATAAGTGGTTCTGGTGAATGTAAGGACACCATAATAAATCCTTTGTGGTGGCAGAAAAGGTGTATTCATTGCTAAGTGAATACTATACTATGGTGACGCCAGTCACGGCCAGCTGTTCAGATTGCTGCATCTGTGACAGACTGAGCGTTTGTGACACCGCTGTTCTCGACTGCCATTTTGGAATGTGGATAGGATGTAGGCTGCAATTCTGTGCTAAGAAAATTGCTTGGAGATGGTTGGACAGGGTGAAAGATGCTATTTATATTACAATAGCTTTGATTTTACTGCAGTGTATTTAGAGATCAGTCTGCTAGAACTGTGTGTTGACTGCAAGGAAATAACCAGTGGCCGACAGAAGAGTCTGTTTTTGAAATCTACAGAGTCAGATGGTAGAAGGTAAGTGTGAGAGTAGGGCTCTTACTCTAGTAGGGGTGGAGGCTGACTATTAATTTAATGGTGAGGGTGAAAATCATTTAATAGTAAGTGGGATATATTCATTTATTTCCCCACAAATTACCCAAATATTAAATAATTTGTATTCACAATTAATAAATAGCCCTCCTTCTCCCTAAACTCAGCTTTTCATTAAATTAATAGCCCCCAAACCACCCTAGCATCAATTAAATAATGCCATCACGCCACCCTAAATTAATAGTCTTTACTATGATTCACTATTATGACTCAGAGCAACACACCCCAACAAACAAATAGATGTTTTGCTTTTAAAATCCCAAGTATTTCAATCTGCAAGTAATTGTGTGAGGGCCAATAACAGTGACATCTGAAGCATTTAGTGGACCAAAGCCATGTTGCCGTATCCTACTCTTTTATTTATTACCACGGTACTGATTGGATAGTAAGCTGTGCATACTGACTGGCTTACTAAATCTCCCAAAATCTGCCTAACCCTAAAGGTAATAGAAGTGGAGGGGAACCAAGACCCATAACTTTTACTCATTGACCGGCATTATTATTGGGGACAATGCAGAGCTGAAGGTACTGCCTAATAAGATAATAGCAAATGCTCTATTTGTAATCAATGAGGCTTGGGGACACTTATATATCTAATCAGTTTGTTTTTCTGGGGACTCTAATATTTATTTTACATGTTAAGAGGAAACACACTGTGTCAGAGTCAGATCGAATTTTATCAGACCGCAATTTGTCTTTCAGAATAATGATAACACATCAGGCTTATCTCACTAGTCAGTCTACATTGGTTTGTTTTAATACAGTGGAATTTTCTGGCGCTATATAAATAAATGATGATGATGAAGATAGGAGGTGCTTATCTCTAAAATTCTTGATATGCAGAGAAAGATGGCAAAAGATACTTGTAGTGTTTACCAAGATAAGAAGTAAAAGGATATTACCTTAGTTCTTTCTATGGCACATTTTTAACACTTAAGTACAATCTTGGACATATAACCCCTCATACTTATACATACAGTGTTCCATGGCTTACAATGGCTTCACAGACATAATTCTATGATAATGCACAAATTCTTACAAGTCTGGTAAAGTAAATATGAAGAATTTTATGTCAAATGAGTGTGGATACCACCTGCTCATAATTAGAAACATGTAATTTCATATACAAGCACACAGTTATATAGTTGTAACAAAAACTACAACATAGACGTAGACTCTACATTTAATTTTTTCCTTTATGGCTATATCAGTTACTCACAACTCTACTACTAATTCTCATTTATTATGTTAAGATAATATATGCAGCATCTGGTAATGGAATGTGGTGTCCTCATATATTACACATGTTTTGTTGATTTTTCTGAAACACAGGGAGTCACTAAAGCACATTTCTTCAGACCATCCCAAAATTAACCTCTTAAAGAAACACTTTATACTGGAAGATTGGCTAACAGATCAGATCATTTATACTAATCTAGCAGTGGAGAAACAGTTTCTCTGTGATATTCAAATAAAGGCCTTTCTTTATTTACATGATCAGGAGTTACTTGCCCATACTCTTGAAAATCCCCTCGTTCTCTCTGTTAGAAAGATTTGGCATATATTACGGCATAAACTGCATCGTAACCCCTATAAATCCATACATTCACCATTTGTAAAAAAAATTCCTGCATTTCAGGATGGCATGGCGGCTCTCCCCTTTATCAGATGGGAGAAAGAGGGATTACGGACAGTTGGACAATTATTAGATAAAACTAGGAATAAACCACTCCGCTATAGCGGAGCGTTGGAAACATTTCCCTTTCTGGGACCATATGACCTTTCCTTTATTCAGGCTCAATTCTATGCGTGAGAGGTAATCTCTCTTTTTACAGCAGTTGATTGGGATAATCATCTTGATACATTATTATTAGCCACTCCTTCCAAAAAAGGAGCAATTTAATCTAACTATACTTTTTTAAGAACCATAATAGATCATACCAAAATGTCAGTGGGTGGATGTGTCACTTTCCTAGATTGACAGAAAAGATGTTATTAAAGGAATTAGATAGGTCCATAAAAATCTTTCCAGCATCCACATATCCAGAAATGTTCCTCAATATATTTCATAGAGGATATCTCCCACCCCATCATCTAGGTGTTATTGGGTTAACAGACGACCCTAGATGTCCTAAATGTGTCAGACTTGTATCATTGCTTTTGGACTTGTCCTGTGATTAGGGCCTTCTGGACTCGGATATGGAGATTCACAACCGCAGAGTTAGTAAATTATTTGCCACTTACCCCTGATTGGGCAGTGTTGGGCATACTGCCACCTGATACACGTACTTCGGCAGGAGGGAGAAGGTTCCCTTATGGCAATTTCGGCAGCGGCTAGAAAATTGATTCTCCATTTGTGGATTCAGAATTACCCTCCAACATTGGACTTATTTAAGGAAAGATGTATTTCCTATTACGGATGGATTGGTTGGAGGCATCTCTCCAGAAAGGAAAATTAACTTGTAAATTCTTTGAAACATGGGAAAGTTATATAAATATTCAACCTACTTCACTGCGAACACAGCTACATGATTGTTTCCACCATACACTCTGGTTTGAAACTAGAATATTCTTTCAAGATCCCCCAATTCTATTATAGGGAAGGAGATTTGTTTTTGTTCCTTTCTTCTGGTCTCCCTGCACTTCGGTGTCTCTTGGATGTTTTCTTGGTAACAGTTAATTCTGAGTTGGAGGAGAGGGCCATTCCTGATTGCTCTTCCCTATAGAAGATGTTATTATTGTTATGATCAGTAATATTGCTCTTATGAAAAATACAATGAGATTGTTAATTAAGGCTGCTTTTCGGTAATTTTATCGACCAAACAAGTAACAATGTGAATATTCTTGTATGCTAATTGTATCTGTGATTGAATTTGAATGCATACAAATGTTATTGTATTGAATATATCTGAACTTCTTCAATAAAATATGTTTATAAAAAAAAGAAACAGTTTATAATAGGCTTTACATCTAATTATGATACAAGCTTAATATACTGCTTACTTGATACAATATTAACCATAAGCAATCAATTTTGTGTCAAGCAGGTTGCCTTCTTTATCATTCCTCCCTTTGATCAATTTTGCTCATAAAAGAACTAAAATAATACAATTTTAAACTAGGGATGGCTTAGGTTGATGCACAACAAAGATAAATGAAAGATGCATGGGGGCTAGGTATCTGCACTCTGCATACAGAACTACAAGGAATCCCTAAGTCTGCTGCTTTTTCAAATAGTTTCTTTTTCATCTTCCATATATCTATATTCTGGAATAATTGTCTTCTTATATAGTTTTGTACACCTTTAAACAATACATAGTTAATAAAATACATATACAATAGAAATAACCACATATTAGATAAAACCTCTAATTTGACTGTTTGACATTTCTTTACCCAGCCATCCAAAGGGATCCCATCATTCTAGTATGTAACTTATTTGATGTTGAAGTTTTAGTTATCTCATCAATATGTCCCTGTATTTTGTCATAATTTCAGAGATGTACGTGTAACATTTCTGACCTAGCATGGCAGATGCACAATCTCTATCTTCTAGCAGGTCTAGGACCATTCTATTCTGTAAAGATACCTTCCTAATTTGTTCTAAATTTAGTTTCTTGAAAGAATCCATAGTTTCATTAATTATCATATCTAGAATTTAAGTCTGTCAGATAGTATTTCTACATAACAAAGAGTATCAGAATGTATTTTTACTTAGGTAAACTAGAAGTGCAAATTGCATATCCTACTCATAATTTCTCCTTATTATCATGAAAGAAATAACACTCTATAAATAAGGTTAGGTTTGCATGTGGTAAGGACGTATCAATGAGATCTGTGTGAGCTGTAAGTGCTTGTGCAGTATTATACAAACAATCATGGGATGTCAATGGTGTGTCAGAGACTGGGCGCAAGTTGCATGATTAACATGGTACTTTTGAAAAGAGTAAGGTGAGATGGCACCATAAGTGCAAGCTCCCAATTGGTAATGTGTTATGTAGTCAAATGCTGTGTGTGCTTTGGCAAGAGAAACATATAAGTGACATGGAAAACTTGTGCCATTAAATGATGGCCTGAGACAAAGTCTGATACCTTTTCTACTAGCACTGTTGCTGCTACAGCTCTAATGCAGCCAGGTAGTCCTGCAGCTATCAAGTCTAATGTGCCTGTTGTTCATGACAATATGTATATAAACTATTATACAGGTAGTACTACATGCCGACAAGGCAAAAAAAAGATTCACCAGAAACCTCAGATTCTGGAGGGTCTGCTATTTGTAGGGCTTATTTTTCCACATCTGGTGGTGGTGTCCAAAACTTTATAGCCTCTGACTCGACAATAAGAACCTAATACTTGAAATTCTCAAAATAAACATTCTTCTAGACCCCATGTTCTTCCTCCTCCTTCTCAAGGTGCCAACAGTGACCCATCATCAAAACTAATTTATAAGACACATTATCTCTGCCACCTGCTAGCTAACAGCTTATTGGAAGCAACCTAATCCCCCTTAAATCCAATCTATAATTAATAGGGTCAGGCAAAAACATAGTATGGAGTTCATGACCAGCATAATTAAAAACTCACCTAAATCCTTTGACAAAATATGGGATCCTTGGTCGTTATTCTTTATTCCTGTTCTCTATTTGTTTAATCACAACTCTTCAACTCAAGTCCTTCTGGTAGACCATTCCCCTCTTCCTCCACATCTAGTCCTTTTACGGTTTGCCACACTGCCCCCTTTCCTTATCTCTTCCCCCCCTCATATTCAGAATTGGTTAGCTAAAATTTATTTCTGATTGGTTTCTTTTTATTTTTCTTCACCTGTTTTTTTTTTCTTCACCTGTTTTTGTTCCATTTGCTTCTTTATGATTGTTACCCTCTGACCTTTAATAAATAAATGTCTTAAAAATCAAAATCATTAAAAACATTAAGCACAGATATGGTGGCCCCACTATCCACCATACATGAGTAATCCTTTTCATTTATTTTAACATTGATCATTGGGTCCTTAGGTTCAAACATGCATCCTGTAATCTTTCATGGAGGAGAAATGGCAGAGCTTGTCATCACTCATCAGAGTGATCTAAAAAATATTTGAAGAATATTATGCTTTCATAGTGGTTTGCTTAAATGGCAATCAATGCTGATACAATATGAGCTTTAGCCAGTAGATGACAGTATTATTCTACCTTAGTATAAAACTACACCTACTTTTCTCAACATAAGCTGTATACATTTTCTGACGGGAGAAAGTGCAATATACCTAAAAATGTAAAACGACTCACTTGTCTCTGTCTACATTCAAAATTATTTTGCGCTAACAAACAACATAAATGCCTCAAGATTTATGTGATGTAAAATGGGATTAATAAATTAGATATTTTTCCCTTGCTGTTATAGTGCTGGTTTAGGGGGAGAATTCAGAGACGTTTAGGGGTTAATGGGGCCATGCAGGTTCTTTCTGTATGGTCTGAGGTCAAATTAACTCCCCAGGAAAATTATAGTCCTGCAGATTACAGATGAATTGTTTTATTGTGTTTTCTTTTTCCTTTGTGTCTCTCTTTTTATTATTTCCCCAACTAACTTTATTTCAATTGTTGTGACAATATAAACCTATACATCAAAAGATTTATTTTAAATACAATATGAATTATGTATGAATACAATATGAATTATGTTATGGGTGTTGGCTTAGATATACATGATACAAAAAAATAGATGAACTGTGGAAACCCAATTTAAAATACCAAACGTAGTACATTAAATGGATAATTGGCATCCAAATGCTAAGGATTTTTTTTTCATGTCCACCAAACTAAGAATTCATTATATTTTTGCTAGGTCGTATTTTATCATCTATTTTAGTTAACTTAGCCCTGAAACCTCTAGCACAAACCCTTACATATGAAGTAACTCATTCTGGTCTATCATTTAGACCCGTTGGCCATACATTGGCTATTTTTGCAGATGGTATGTTATTAATGGTGACACAATTAAAATCATTCCTACTAGCCATTTGTCAGATCATAAATTTATTTGCTCAATGCTCAGATTATAAAATCTTTCTTAAAACTGGAATGTTAATGGATTTGGGACAACCTAGCTCTCTTGTAATCCCCTTTGGTATGCAATCAATAACAGTTTATCTGAGCAAGATATAAACCTAGAATTGCACTTGATAAATTGATAATGCTAGTCAAATTGAGAGGGATGGAACTTACTGATAAAAGGTGAATAAACTTAGCATTAATTTCAAGAATAATTGTAGAATGGACTATTGGCAGATATATTTAACTTCCTCTAGAGTTGAAAATAACATTTTGCCACAATCCATTAACATTATTAAGAAGTAAGAAATGGAGAAACCTAGATACAGACACAAAATCTCATCCTCAATTTAGGGTAACATGGGTAGCTTGAAAAGAGAGTCAACTAACAAATTATCTGAATTTATATTTCACTCTATTCATTCCCATCCAAGGCAAACTTGACTTTATTCCTGGTTATGTATCCAAATCTTTTTCTAAATTGGAATCTAAACTTATTCCAAGAGGAAAAGCAGACAAACATAAGGAGGAAAGTAGGTGCGGTACAGTATACATTGTAGGAAAAAGGACAACTCATTTAGAAGTGTCAGTAATGTTGATTTGTAGTACATGTAGGCCACAAATTAAAAGTTCTTAATGCAAAGTAGACAAAAAGTTCAGTATACCTGAGACTTCAGCTTAAAAGTAAATATTACCACATGCGTCCTGCCACTTTATGGTTTTGCATCAGATAAGTCCAGCACTAAGTCACTACTTTGTCTCATTTGTTTTACAGCAATGTTGCTGCAGCAAAGATGACTCAAGACCACCAGAAGCTGCATAGAGTGATAAAGACTCAAGAACAAGCTGATGGCAACGACTCGCCAAAGAAATACATGTAATATGACTGTAGTTGTGTGCAGGGCTGGGTGTAGCATTAGGCACAGTAGGTGGTTCCTATGATAATATAAGTAGAAAGGTGGCTTTTCCTCTCACAAGGTGTATGTCACGTTCTTTTCTCTCCTTCATTACTGAGTAATTTCTCATCCCTGTGCTGACCACTTTTTGGCTTATCGCATATTTAATGTCTGCAAAAATGATCAGCAGACCATAAATAAACAGGGGTAACATGATTTGAAACTAGAAACTGGGTACCCCCAGCTTTCTATGTGCCAGGGAAAGGGAGACAGAGGCTCTAAAAGCTTTAACCTATCCCTGGCATTTTCTATAAACTTTAATGGACTCGCTCCTCCATCAAAATCAGGAAACCCACAGATCACAGTGGGAAGTGATCTGTGGGTTTTCTTAACGGCTTAATTATAAATGTTAAATTACCTGGTTGAGAGAGAAAGTATACATGAGAAGCATAATTCAAATGAAACTGGAGAAGGTGAAAGGCTTTGAATAAACGAAAGATAATTATTAGGTGGTATCAGGTAGTGTCATTACACTTTTACAGGATTATCAGTGGTAAAAGATCTGTTCTTTCCACAGTGAAGCTCAGTTAAGTGAACCCCAAATGGTCCAAACAGTTTCTGAAAAGGACACAATGAAAGAGCAACTGCCAAAGTTCATCCAAGAGACACAAGTAGAATATGTGGTAACCTGGGAGTCCTATGAGAGTGAAGACGATTCTGGAACGGTACAATCTATACAGTTATCTTTGTTCATTTCTCAAAAATATTTATGTTTTAGCAAAGGAGTCTTTAGGTTATGGTGCTTGGGGGGGGGGGGGGGGGGGGGTGTTTTTCCATGTTTTCTTTACCCAACCACCCCACACATGAAAGTGAAATACAAGGTGCCGCTTATAACAGGAGTTTAATTGTTATAATGTTCAGTAAAACCTTTGGGCATAGTGTTTATTGTACCATAGACAAGAAAGTAGGATGCTGCAGAAGTAATTGGATATATTTGCTTGTTCTGAAATATGAATTTTAAACTATTTTCCTCTCTAAGGACTTAACTAGAAAAGATGGAGCAGAGTATAAAACCCCTTCAACTCCTGACATAGTCACCCTTCAGGAAGATGCGGAGCAAACGGAAAATAAAGATGACGAAATGACAAGCGCTGTGACGGTTGTGAATGAAGAGTAAATAATAAAAAAACAAATTGTCAGGCATACCTCATCACAAATTAATGGGACATTCAATCATGATTTTATTTTATTTGGGGGGAGGGTTATGCTTTTCAATATAGCATTGTACCATGTATTTCTTACTACAAGAAAGACAATGTGACGTCCGTGATTAGAATCACTATGTTTCCAGGCTCACTGCGTCACTGCAAGAATCTTGCATAACACCCCATAAAATAAGAATTACCCAGCGCGCAACCTAATGGGATCTAGCAAGTCCAGTAAACTGCTAACCCTACCGTAGGACCACATCTACTTATGTATAAAATAGATAAATAATTTTATTGGTATAGGGAATGGATAAAAGAATTAATAAAACTGCCCATACGTAGCAAAAACCATATGATAAATCTGATAAGTATTCACAATAATATCACAAAGTCTGAATGTCTGCTTAGAAGATAATATAAAAGTACTATGCAGTCACTGGGATAATTGTATGCAGAGCCGAGCTCTACTCCTCCCACAAGTCTGTAAACAAATGAACAGACGGGATATCAGTATTTATATGTAGAATACAATCTAATCTTAAAGAAGTATTGTAATGCCCTTTACCTGCATGGTACAGTCCTGAAAGGCAAGCTTGTTTGACAGCGTAGCTGCAGACAATATCATATGACCACCTAAAGTAGCCTGCAACAATCTACATATATATATATATATATATATATATATATATATATATATATATATATATATATATATATGTGTGTGTGTGTGTTATTGTAACCTAGGTGTATTGAAAAATAGAAAATAAAGGCTATATAGATGGAAATTGAGGCAAATAGATATGTGTCAAGGGGATGAACCTGGAATGATGTCCCTTATGGTGTGTAAGCTGATAAATTACCTCTTAAGATACCTAATGATGAGCTATCCAGAAAAATTTCACCTAGTCCGTTATGGACTATATATACCTAGAGCCTCCTCTGCCGTTCCATATGCAATCTAGAATCAAACTTATGCAGCAGCGGCAATACTTCATAATACAAATAAGAGTTCAGTTCTGCTGTGGCCACAGCCCATATAAAGTCCTCGATGTTATTCCTGGTAAGTGCAATACAGTGGTATAAGTATCCAAATGGAGATTATCCGTTGACCATATATCTCTGATGCATTAATAAATTGGTCAGCTCCAACACGTTTCATCCCGCTATGGGGACTTTCTCAAGGAGATGCTAGTATAGTGATCAGCTGTTCCTTAAATTGTAGCTAGTTAATTGCCGATATACTGAGTAAGTGAAGTGTATAGCACCTGTATATCGAGTAAGCCCACCCACACCGTTTCTCATCCATAGACTGTGATGTTGCTCTCTTCACATTTTATCCCCTTGTTCATATAGAGTCATTCAGACTATTAGGAGATACACATACATACACGAAATTGACACAGGATCCCACATGGGAGTACCAACGAGAACTCCTAATCTTACTCTTTTAAGGACGAGATGAGGGAAACCTGGGTAAACATGAGTTTGATTTTTTGAATAATAGAGATCCTGTCATACCATTTTTCTATTATCTATCAAAGATACACAAGAACCCTACTTGTTCATCAGGGTGCCTGATCATTTGAGGGATCGGGTCTCTTAACGTCTAATTTGTCACAATATATTGACTTTTTGCTTAACCCCCTAGTGAAGTAACAACCTTCCAAGATACCACACTGGTCCTTAACATCCTGCAGGTTAGATGGACAGATGATCTTTGGTTGGTTTCAACTGACGTTACTGCACTTTACACCATAATAGTACGGCAGCACGGTGGCGTAGTGGTAGCACTTCTGCCTCACAGCACTGGGATCATGAGTTCAATTCCCGACCATGGCCTTATCTGTGTGGAGTTTGTATGTTCTCCCCGTGTTTGCGTGGGTTTCCTCCGGGTGCTCCGGTTTCCTCCCACACTCCAAAAACATACTAGTAGGTTAATTGGCTGCTATCAAAATTGACCCTAGTCTCTACCTGTCTGTCTCCCTCTCTGTCTGTGTGTGAGTGTGTGTCTATATTAGGGAATTTAGACTGTAAGCCCCAATGGGGCAGGGACAGATGTGAATGAGTTCTCTGTACAGCGCTGCGGAATCAAGTGGCGCTATATAAATAAATGGTGATGATGATGATGATAATAGATCACAAACATGGTATGGATAGTACAAGACATTTTTTTTAACAGGATGGCACCCTACCAAAAAGACAGAATGATTTTATTGAGGAGGGTATCAACTTCATTCTGAACCACAATTATGTTTGGTTTGAAGGTTCTTACTATCGTCAATGTCGAGGGACAGCTATGGGTACAATGTTCGCCCCAAGTTACGCCAACTTATTCATGAGTAAGTGGGAGAAGGATTTCATCTGGACGAGTGTTTTTTTTGTGCGAATCTTGTACTATGGCGATGCTATATAGATGACATACTGTTTATATGAAGAGGTGATGCAGATTTAAGTCCAACTGAACTGTCCGAAAAGCACTTTTAGCCAAGGATCCGTCTCAGTTTGCATTCAGACTGAGACAGATCTCCCTCCTGCACTTCTCTGCGCTTAGAAAGGAGGAACTGGGGGAGGTAGTGGGTGAGCCTAGCAATGTAAAGGTGTGTTCACGCACTTTACCTGCTATGCTGAGTTGAAAGCAGCCGCACATAGGTCTCTGGGAGATGTATCTTTTGCGGGTGCTTTCTGCTGGTGCAACAAACCTTCCAGTATTAAAAATAAATAAATTATTACATTTAAAAACAAAAAAGTGTGCATCCCCCTCCCAAACAGCATAACCAACCTTTTTGCTGTTTGGGGGGCAAGAAGCAAAGGTTGTTTTTTTTTATATTGATTTATTTATTTACAGGGCTGCTGTGACTGATACAAGTAAGTGTATCATGCACACCAGCCCATAAGGCAGATAAAGAGGTGTGTTTCTGCAATTTGTATTGTATACGGAGGTGCTCGGATCTAAACATCCATTTGACTTGAAATCCTGTGTAAATTACGGGATGCAATTTACACTTATTAGTTAAGTGTAAATGCATCTGACTCTACATCAGCCCTAAGAGCTCATTAAAATGGCAATATTGTTGGTCTTATTTGTAATGAGATGAGAGTCAAAGTTTAAACTTTATGGTGATTCTCCATCATTTATTTGACCATTAAGTTGGAAAATACCTTAAAAAGAATTGGCAAATGAGGAAAACTTTATTTTATTAATAAAAAGAAAGGAAATCGTATTACCACTATTATTGTTCGTCATAGACTGTAACTGTAGTTTACGTGCTGACCAATACAAATAGATAAAAACTGAAGTAGGCACATATATTGTCTTTATCTTGTAGCTAGGCTTTGTTTTCTCACATTTATAATGTTGGTTTAAAAAAGTCAGATAGTAAGGAGACCCCAGGCTTATTTATTTGAACAGTATATTAATATAGAATTGTTTTTTTCAAACATTCTTTATAGAGCTTGGAACAGTGAGTTCTTATGTCATCACTCCAATATTTATTAGGAAACACTGTAAAGTGTTATGAAGATTAGAAGTCAATTCAGATTCCCATGACTGGTATAAAAGAATTTGGCCTGTGACTTTGTGCCCTCATATTGTCATGGACATATGGAATACGCCCCCTTTAGGTCTAATGCTACCCATCAAGTTGTATTTTCTAACTTGGTCACAGATTTGTTTCCATTTTGAACAGTATTTTATCTATGAACTTATTCCAAGAGGAAAAGCAGACAAACATAAAGGAGGAAAGTAGGTGCAGTACAGTATACAGTGTTCTTAGTAGGAAAAAGGACAACTCATTTAGAAGTGTCAGTAATATTGATTTGTAGTACATGTAAAAAGGCCACAATTTAAAAGTTCTCAATGCAAAGTAGACAAAAAGTTCAGTATACCTGAGACTTCAGCTTAAAAATAAATATAACCACATGCGTCCTGCCACTTTGTGGTTTTGCATCAGATAAGTCCAGCACTAAGTCACTACTTTGTCTCATTTGTTTTACAGCAATGTTGCTGCAGCAAAGATGACTCAAGACCACCAGAAGCTGCATAGAGTGATAAAGACTCAAGAACAAGCTGATGGCAACGACTCGCCAAAGAAATACATGTAATATGACTGTAGTTGTGTGCAGGGCTGGGTGTAGCATTAGGCACAGTAGGTGGTTCCTATGATAATATAAGTAGAAAGGTGGCTTTTCCTCTCACAAGGTGTATGTCACGTTCTTTTCTCTCCTTCACCACTGAGTAATTTCTCACCCCTGTGCTGACCACTTTTTGGCTTATCGCATATTTAATGTCTGCAAAAATGATCAGCAAACCATAAATAAACAGGGGTAACATCATTTTAAACTAGGGAAAGGGAGACGGAGGCTCTAAAAGAGCTTTAACCTATCCCTGGCATTTTCCATTAACGATAATGGACTCTCACCTGCAGCAAAATCAGGAAACCCACAGATCACAGTGGGAAGGGATCTGTGACTTTTCTTAACGGATTAATTATAAATGTTTAATTACCTGGTTAGAGAGAAAGTATACATGAGAACACGGTAAATACACGGTAGTGCCATAACGCTTTTACAGGAATATTATCAGTGGTAAAAGATCTGTTCTTTCCACAGTGAAGCTCAGTTAAGTGAACCCCAAATGGTCCAAACAGTTTCTGAAAAGGACACAATGAAAGAGCAACTGCCAAACTTTGTCCAAGAGACACAAGTAGAATATGTGGTAACCTGGGAGTCCTATGAGAGTGAAGACGATTCTGGAACGGTACAATCTATACAGTTATCTTTGTTCATTTTTATATTTTAGCAAAGGAGTCTTTAGGTTACGGTGTTGGGGAGGGGGCAGGGGGGGTGTTTTTCCATGTTTTCTTTACCCAACCACCCCACACATACAATTGAAATAAAAGGTGCCGCTTATAACGGGAGTTTAATTGTTATAACGTTCAGTAAAACCTTTGAGCATAGTGTTTATTGTACCATAGACAAGAAAGTAGGATGCTTATTTGCTTGTTCTGAAATATGAATTTTAAACTATTTTCCTCTCTAAGGACTTAACTAGAAAAGATGGAGCAGAGTATAAAACCCCTTCAACTCCTGACATAGTCACCCTTCAGGAAGATGCGGAGCAAACGGAAAATAAAGATGACAAAATGACAAGCACTGTGACAGTTGTGAATGAAGAGTAAATAATAAAAAAACAAATTGTCACGCATACCTCATCACAAATTAATGGGACATTCAATCATGATTTTATTTTATTTGGGGGGAGGGTTATGCTTTTCAATATAGCATTGTACCATGTATTTCTTACTACAAGAAAGACAATGTGACGTCCGTGATTAGAATCACTATGTTTCCAGGCTCACTGCGTCACTGCAAGAATCTTGCACAACACCCCATAAAATAAGAATTACCCAGCGCGCAACCTAATGGGATCTAGCAAGTCCAGTAAACTGCTAACCCTACCGTAGGACCACATCTACTTATGTATAAAATAGATAAATCATTTTATTGGTATAGGAAATGGATAAAAGAATTAATGAAACTGCCCATTCGTAGCAAAAATCATATGTAAATCTAATAAGTATTCACAATATTATCACAAAGTCTGAATGGCTGCTTAGAAGATAATATAAAAGTACTATGCAGTCACTGGGATAATTGTATGCAGAGCCAAGCTCTACTCCTCCCACAGGTCTGTAAACAAATGAACAGACGGGATAACAGTATTTATATATATATATATATATATATATATATATATATATATATATATATGTGTGTGTGTGTGTGTGTGTTATTGTAACAGGTGTATTGAAAGGAAGAAAATAAAGGCTATAGAGATGAAAATGGAGGCAAATGGATATGTGTCAAGGTGATGAACCTGGAATGATGTCCCTTATGGTGTGTAAGCTGATAAATTGCCTCTTAAGATATCTAATGATGAGCTGTCCAGAAAAAGTTCACCTAGTCCGTTATGGACTATGCATACCTAGAGACTGATAGCCTCCTCTGCCTTTCCGTATGCAATCTGGAATCAAACTTATGCAGCAGCGGCAATACTTCGGGATACAAATAAGAGTTCAGTTCTGCTGTGGCCACAGCCCATATAAAGTCCTCAATGTTATTCCTGGTAAGTGCAATACAGTGGTATAAGTATCCAAATGGAGATTATCCGTCGATTATATATCTCTGATGCATTAATGAAATGGTCATCTAACGCGTTTCATCCCGCTATGGGGACTTAAGGAGATGCTTGCATAGTGATCAGCAGTTCCTTAAATAGTAGCTAGTTATTGCCGATATACTGATTAAGTGACGTGTATAGCACCTGTATATCGAGTAAGCCCACCCACACTGTTTCTCATCCTCATCCATAGACTGTGATGTTGATCTCTCCACATTTTATCCCCTAGTTCATATAGAGTCATTCAGACTATTTGGAGATATAGATATACATACATACATACACAAAATTGACACAGGATCTTACATCGGAGTACCAACGAGAACTCCTAACCTTACTCTTTTAAGGACGAGATGGGGGAATTCTGGGTAAACATGAGTTTGATTTTCTGAATAATAGATACCCTGTTATACCAGTTTTCTATTATCTACCAAAGATACACAAGAACCCTACTTGTTCCTCAGGACGCCTGATCATTTGAGGGATCGGATCTCTTTCGTCTAATTCGTCAGAATATATTGACTTTTTCTTCAACCACTAGTGAAGCAACAACCTTCCAAGATACCACACAGGTCCTTAACATCCTGCAGGAGATTAGATGGTTAGAACTTTGGTTGGTTTCAACTGACGTTACTGCACTTTACATAATAATAGGTCACAAACATGGTATGGATAGTACAAGACAATTATTTTAACAGGATGGCACCCTACCAAAAAGACAGAATGATTTTTATTGAGGAGGGTAACAAATTCATTCTGAACCACAATTATGTTTGGTTTGAAGGTTCTTACTACTCAGTATAGCAAAGAACAAATAAATGCAATATATATTTCCTTTACTATCCAACATAATTTTTGACAGGAGTAATTTTTATAAATGATAAGTGTTTGTTTAATCTAATATTTAAATCATCCCTGGCTAACAATAGGGAGTAGTTTTCTTATCTAGTTGTAATCCGCAGAAATACATAGAAGTATCCGTTCATCGTTTATTCATGATATCAACACTTAATGGTTTGATAAGTAATCCAATAATAATTCATTATCTCTAGATTATTTAACATGCTTGTTCATAATATCTGGGGATTTGTTTTCTGGATATAGAATGTTAACATACTATACATTTTCTCCACATTTTATGGGAGATAGAGATTTGTATGTATACCAAAGTAATTAGTTTGGTTGAGCCTCTTTAAACGACTGTGTAAAACTATGAATAACTACTAATACTAGATGACATGAAGACATATGAGTTTGTATATTTATATATATATATATATATATCTATATATATATATATATATATATATAAATATATATGACATTCAGCAGATTATATAAGTAGCTGCATTAAGCAGTGTCAGCTGATAGACGATGTATATGAACTAGGGGATAAAATGTGGATATATCAACATCACAGTCTATGGATGAGAAACAGTGTGGGTGGGCTTACTCGATATACAGGGGCTATACACGTCACTAATTAGTATATGGGCAATTAACTACCTACTATTTAAGGAACAGCTGATCACTATACAAGCATCTCCTTGAGAAAGTCCCCATAGTGGGATGAAACACGTTGGAGCTGACCATTTCATTAATGCATCAGAGATATATGATCGACGGATAATCTCCATTTGGATACTTATACCACTGTATTGCACTTACCAGGAATAACATCAAGGACTTATATGGGCTGTGCAGTGCCGTAACTAGAAATTTTGGTGCCCTGGCGAGACAGGGCACCGGCGCCCCCCATCTAAGTGGGTGTGGCCAACCTAATGTGTGTGTGGCTAGCACTTTACTGAAATAATTCTTACTATATATATATATATATATAGTAACAAAAGGAGGCATTTAGCATTTATGCAGAGAAAGCAGGGAAGTAGAGTAAAACATTTGTGCAGTAATGCACCTAGATTGAATGTAAAGACCTTTGTATGAAAAGCAATAGTTTAAATTTGGTTTAACTTACATGACTTGAAATCCTTCCTCTCAGCAAACAGACAGGGTGTGTCTGTTTGAATTACAGAGCCAGTGATGGGCGTTTCCTTTTGAAGAGAAGGTGGGTGTGTCACCTGTCCATCAAGCTAAGGCTGGGGGAGGAGTATCAGGTATAAAAGCTTGTTTATATAATTTATGCATGGAGACCAACGCTGGGTGAGCTGGCTGGTCCTGAGAGAGAGCTGGACTATGTATAGCTAGTGTTTAGGGTCTCCATGATTGCTGTGCAAGTATACGGTGTGAAAACATTTACCATCCTGACAATAAAGCACCATAAAAAGGAAGAAGTTGTTCGCGTGTGCTTCTGCAGTAGTGGGCTTTTGCCACAATATATATATACATATATATATATATATATATATATATATATATATATATATATATATATATATATATATATATATATATACACACACACCCAGTGGTGGGATTCCAATAAATAATAAATTAACAACCGGCTGTCTGCCCTAATGACCATTTAAAGTACGGCAAAAATATATAGCGATAGGAGAGAGAGAGAGAATATTTTTTTTTACTTACAAGAGTTTGAAGCTTCAGCCTTTAAGTCTGTCCCACTGACAGGAAGTTCAGCATTTGGAACGCAAGTGCCGAATTTCCTGTCGATGGAACGCACATGCGTTCCACTGCGGGACAGACTTAAAATGCTGAAGCTTCAAACTCTTGTAAGTAAAAATCTCTCTTTCTCTCTCTTCAGCCCTTAAGCGGAACTTAAGGGCTGAAGGTATGGAGGCAGGTAGCGGGCGGCTGCTGTGCCCCCTTGGCCTTGCACCCTGGGTGACAGCACCGTCCTCACCATCCTCATTACGGCACTGCTCAGGGAGCTCTAACACTGCATCATCAGCTAGGTCCTTTCTCTCACCTACATCCCCACCTCTGCAATCTACCCTCACAACACCGTCCTCATCAATATCCTCATTAGTGATTGGAGTTAGTCCTATATCCAAGTTGGTAAGGCTAGATGACCTCCACTATCCTGGATTCCTCAGAAGAATTCTTCAGCGTTAGTCCCACTGCTGATGCTGCTGGGGGTGAATCTTCAACCCAGAAGCAGACCAAGACGAAGACTACTAGTAGTTTACAACAATTGACTGTTAAACAATCCTTTGCAAGAGGAAGCAAGTATGAAAGCTGTCACCCAGTCGCAAAGCGGGTCACAGATGCCATGGCAACTATGCCAATATTAGATCTGCGTCCAATATTCACTATTAATGCAGATGGTTTTAGACAGTTACTTGATATCTTGTGTCCCCATTACCAAATTCCATCAAAACACCATTTCACTAGAAAAGCTATTCCTCACCTCTACTAGAAGATTCGGAAAAATGTAATTATTGGGCTACAAAATGCCATTCTACCCACTGTACACTTAACCACAGATATGTGTACAAGCGGAGCTGGGCAAACTAAAGATTATATTACTGTGACAGCCCTCTGGGTTGGTGATTCGCCTTCACCAGCTGGAACAGCAGCAGCATGTCATTGCAACATGCCTTATCCCGCTTGGACTCTCCTCAGGATATGCCATTTCTGATAACGCAACCAATATTGTGAGAGCATTACACCTGGGTGAATTCCCTCACATTCCCTATTTTGCTCACACAATGAACTTGCTGGTGCTGAGCTTTTTAAAAAATGACAGGAACGTGCAGGAGATGCTGTCTGTGGCCCGTAAAATATCTGGACATTTCCAACATTCGGCAACAGCGTGAAGGAGATTGCAGCAGCCACAAGAGCAATTAAATTTGCCCTGCCACCAACTGAAGCAAGAGGTGGTGACAAGGTGGAATTCCACCCTGTATATGCTTCTGTGGATGGAAGAACAGCGAAAAGCCATCCACGCTTACTCCACAAGCCATGACATTGGGAAAAGAGGGGGGATGTATTTTAGTGAAGAACAGTGGAGAATACTTTCCGTGTTGTGCAAGGTGCTGAAACCATTCAAGGTAGTCACCTGTGAAATGAGTTCAGACACTGCTAGCTTGAGTCAAGTGATTCCCTTACAAAATTTTGACATCTGGTCTGGTCTAAAAGAATTAACCAAAAAACGTGACACCACTGCTATAACTCGACCTGATCCTACTATCAACATCCAAAGGATGGTGGAGGATTATTTTCACAACAGCATAGAAATAGATACATCATACAGTCCCTTTACATGCTGGGAGGAAAAAAAGGGAATTTGGAGACCCATGTACCAACTCGCTTTGCACTGCCTAAGTGTGTACCTAAGTGTGCCACTCCAGTGTGTACTTGGGAAGAGTTTTCAGCACAGCCAGGAACCTTGTCAACGATCAGCGTAGGAGGCTACTTCCTCAAAATGTGGAAAATATGTTCAAAAAAATGAACTTCAAGTTCCACAAGGAAGGCCTTTCCCGCCGATTACATCAAAATTCTAAGACTTCTGTAACGGTGGATTCCAGCGGTAATGAATTAACAATGTTTGACGATGATGTACAAACTGACGATGGTGAGGATGAGGCTGAGGATGATGATGATAACAACATCTTGCCAAAGTAGAGTTCATTAACAGTACTGATACCTTAGGTGCTTTGAGTCCATTGTTACCTTTTTTTTGTGGTGGCCCAAACAAACCAAGCACTTCAGCCACAAGGAGTGGCACTTTGTGGCTGAAGTTCTTGGTTTGTTAAAGTGTGCATGTCCTTTTTAAGATCCAACATAAGGGTGGGTGGGAGGGCCCAAGGACAATTCCATCTTGCACCACTTTAAATTTCTGCTACCGCTGTGTGCCAATGTTACCTACATGTGCTATATACTGTTTTTTGCTTAGCAAAAATCTTAGACACCCATTGATGATGCAGATGACTCAGCACAATATTTTGACATCTGGGCTTGTCTACTGTAAAAGAATTGAGCAGAATTAATGACACCTCTGCTGTTACTCCACCTGATCCTACTATCAACTATCAACATCCAAAGAATGGTGGAGGATTTTTTTTATTTTATTTGAGCGGTATAAAGACAACAGTTTTATTAACAAAGAACAACGTTGCTTGCAGAAGTAATGTAAGCATGGATGTCTAAATAGAAATGTATATGTATTACCTTCCACTTTGCTGATGTTTCATCAAGTATTTATAATCTGTATTTTACATCAAAGGTACCTAACAATGCTATAATTTTGTGGGAATTGGGGCTGATTCAAAGCTCAGTGATGAACTTGCTTTTTGCTGTGAATTACAATGGCTCTTTTTAGTGCATTGTCTGGCACCCTGGATTGGTGTGTGTCTAATAAAAGCACGCATCCTGGGGTGTCAGCGCTCATTGCCATGTATTAGCTGTAGAATTACCACAGTTATCCAAGAAACGGGTAGAGCGATCAAATGAACCATAACTGGTTTCATGATCCAAGGACAATTCCATCTTGCACCACTTTCTATTCTGCCACTGCTGTGTGCCAATGTTTCCTAGATGTGTTAGGAACTGCCGTGTGTTTGAGTCATTGCTCTGTCGCTTAGCATTCAGCCAGGTTGCTGCAGTATTTGTCCGAAAGTGTATGAAAATAATATTATGACCTGCAAATGACTTGAAATAAGTATTTTTGATGTTAATTTTGCTGTTTTTGTTCCTACATTATTATTATGTGATTTTAGAATATTTTACCAATGTCAGTGAACATCTCTAATTATATGTGCGGCCATATTGAATTTGTGTCTAATTTAACTTGTACACAAAAAAATTATTCCTGTTTTTTTATAGTTTTTTTTTAATTACAATCAAACCTAATAGTGAATGCATTTTTCATTATCAAAACAAATGTAAACAAACTTTTCTTGTGCTTATGACCTGGTTCTGTGTAAATACGTCTACCGTAAACCTGGCACATATGTAACTGGTGCAGCGCTGGATGTATCTTCAGATGCCTCTGACTCAGTACATGGGTGTAAATGCGCTATTACATGCAGCTTTTAGAGCTTACTATTTTGATGCTTATTTGTCCAACTCAGTATGATCCCTATGTCTACAGGTTACATGGCCAAAAATTACTGACACTGATACAAACAAAATGTCATTTCAAAAATGTCGAAAAAACCCAAAAAGCAAGATATAAAAACAACAAAAGTAAAATATGTGCTCCCTAAATAGACTTTTGTTGTCTTTATTTTTATTGTCAGATATTATATTTCTGTGTAAAGGCTGCAACATGTGTCAGGATCCTCTGTGCAGCTTTTCACTCACTCCAAACCTCACAGTCGGGTCTGTCTCCTTCTTCCACAACCAATGTGACGCGGTGGTGCCTAAATACGCTCTCTGGGCTCCTCCACCTCCCAATCATATATCCAATATTAATCGTTATATCAGACAATACACCTCATATATGGCATATATTTCAAAAAGTGATCAGAGCCGGTTTATTGTGATACAGCTGGGTGTCATGACACACAACATTTTAGAGGTGGGGGGCTGCACCCCCCTTCTTCAGGTGAAGTCACTCCAAGCAGACAGGAAACAGGTGGATAAAAGCAGCAGCTGTATATGACATTGATGTATCTTTCATTTACACACAGATCTGTTTACCTCTTTTTGACCACATATCTCTTAGATGTATCATTATTTCTTATGAATGAATGCTATTTAAATAATTTTATAACCTTTATCTTCTCTATACCTGTGGTTTACTTTTAATAAGCTAAGTTTTCATTGTTTCAGCTACCCCTGTAATGCCCTCCATTACCATCTCTGCCCCCAGTCATTATCTCACACACCACTTCTCTGCCCATTTCAGGAGCATTTATTAAGAAAACAAATGAAAAACAAGCAAAGTATATTTTAAAATATATTTATTAAGGTTTTTTTTAATTAAAATGTACATTAGTTATTCTGCATAATAAAATTTGAAAATATGGTTAAAGATTGGCCTATGGCCCTTACAAACTTGTTCTATAAGAGAACCAAGATAGAGGATACCCCTGGACTCACGAGGAGTCGTCCTTCAGCGCTCAGGAGAGGAAAAACCCCCGGTGGAGGAAACCTCTGGGGAACCATGGCTGCAAGGACTGCCCTTCCCTCTGGGCATTAAGGGGCTATGCAGACTTAAAAGCAAAGTTATAACAATGAAATGTTTGTTGTCCAAATTGTATCTCTCGCAAAGCTGTGCAATCTGCTGAATCGGACGACCATCCCCTTTTTTGAATCGCAATAGGAGTAGCGCCCTGCTAGAACCACAAATCTTAGAATGTCCAAACAAGCTCAAGGTCGTTTTTAGGGTAGTCAAGCTCCAAGTCTGCAGGCACATCCAAGTGAGGAATACGTTTTTGGACGATATACTTACCTAATGCTGGCCTCCAGTCTGTGCAGGAGAGCTGGTGATGTATGCTGGTGCTGGGTCAGTGTCCTGCCTGTGTGTGACAGAGGGTGGAGTCTTGAAGTACTGATATCAGCAGTTACCATTATGATGTCACATCATGACCTCACTCAGCTCAACATTCCATAAAGAGGCAAAGTCCACAGGCTATTTATCACACATCTGTCCATATAGTCCTCTGTATCCAAGGATTTATTTTCTTCTCATTTACTTTCCCTTAACTCCTATCACATCCTGTCATTTAATATATATTGTTTATGTGACACGCTTTTAAATTTATTTCTAGACATCTAATGTACTGTTAATTAGGTCCATAACTATCAAAAGATTGCTGTTATTAAAAGATAATGTTTTCTACCTCACAAAGATACAATGGCCAGGCCTATAGTTTTTATCCCTGTAATTGACATTAGCAAAATATAACGAAAATAATGATGTCCAAATAAAACACTGCTACCCATCCTACAATACAACATTATTGGCATTACAAGAATATTAATATTATTTAAGTAGTTTAATAAATCTCCTCCTTTCCCAATAATACATCTTTGGTGCTCCCTCCCCTCTCCATAGCAGCGGAGATATGACATAGAGGGTCTGAGGCTTCCAGTTAATGACATTGGGTTATATATTTCCTGCTGTGGGGAGACAAGTAGCTGGAGGTGATCGGTAAAGGTGCCAGCTGTATGTGACACCGGGACCTAGCTACATAGAGTAAATGATGGATGACCAATAAGAGGGGCCCACCAGGTACCGCTACTGGGAAGGGAGGGGATGTAGTAAATGTAAATAAAATTTAAAAAACCTTCAACAAAAATGAGCAAAGTTAAAATTTGCTCTTAACCAAAACAGTTCTACATGTAACTCACTTACAATGAGTGATCAGTAAGTGTAATTATCTGCTCTGATAAATCCAATAATCTGATAATTTATACATAACCATACTCCAAAAACATGTGTGTGTGTGTGTGTGTGTGTGTGTGTGTGTGTTTGTGTTTGTTAGGGTATTTAGACTGTAAGCTCCAATGGGGTAGGGACTGATGTGATTGAGTTCTCTGTACAGCGCTGGGGAATCAGTGGCGCTATATAAATAAATGTTAATGATGATGATGCTATTGGACCTCCCCTCTGGGCAGGGCCGGATTAAGGGAATGGAGGCCCCTGGGCTAAGTGGCCCTCCATTCCCCAGTGAGGCCCCCCCCTCCCTCCCAAGCACTTACCTGACAGTGCAGTCCTCCTTCCGCGGCGCGCTGTAACGGATGACTGCACTGACAGTGCTCAGCAGTATTGATCGGGCTGGGGGCGCCCCCGCCCCCGGACCGATCAATAATGCTGCTGAGGACTTTGAAGGGCCCCCTGGATGCCCGAGGCCCCAGTTAGACCTCAGGTTAATCCGGTCCTGCCTCTGGGCAGAAGTGGGATGGTACATTTTAGCAAGCACACAGCACTGGCCCATGAGCAGCGGCGCATCCTTAGGGGTGGTTTTAGTATTGGAAGTACATAAGAAAGTTCCTTGTTACATATGTAGTAGCTGCGTTAGACACCAGCGCCATTTCTTCCACTTGTACTGCTGTTTTCATATCTCCCGCTGTCTGGCTCAAGTCAGTGAATAAGTCATCACATCAGATTGGCAGCAGAATATTTTAAAACAGCTCGTATCCTGGGGTTAGACAGTGGGCAGTGGGGTCTATGGCCAGGCGCGGGCTGGGAGATTTCAGGCGGGGGGTGCACAGGCGGCCGCTTCTCATTACACGGGACGCAGCCGCTTGTGCGTGTCATGTCATGCGGCCGCCTGTGCACTGACGCGGCCGCATCTCATCAGATACGGCCGCAGGTAAAAATCCGTAGAAATTTCGGCCGGCCCTGAAAGCAGAGATTCTGAGTGGCCCGGGGGGCCGATGACCCCCCGCCCCTGTCTATGGCAGATTGTGCAAACTGGCTGAAGTATCTCCTTACCACACATTCTAGTGAATGCCCGCAGGCCTCAGCTCCACAAGAAAATATTCTGGCCCCCAGAGAATGCTCTATGCAACCAAGAGTATAAGTGCTGGAGCCTGTTACTCTGCATAAAGGACTGTCTAATGGTTGTTGATTGGGCTTTTTATGAGATGGTCTATTGAAATCTATTCCTATGAATCCTGGTAACTGAAGCTTCTCAGGAATCTGAATAAGCATTTTAGCTAAAGAGTTAAACATAAGTCCCTCCCCAACACCTCTACTTCCTAATGCTCCCTCTGTCACTATGCTCATCATACACTGACTGCAGGAGGACGTATGCATCACACACAGCCCAATAACTGTGTGCGCATCCCTCCTGGCGGCAGTGAATCTTCAGTAGGAACCAGGGCTGGACTGGGACTAAAAATCAGCCCTGGCATTTCAAGCATACAGGCCCATCTCTGTTGATGAGCAGGACAAAACTATGTGCCGCCAGGGGCGTGCTCACATTATGTTGGGGGCGTGGTCAACATGGGGCATTGATATATATATTATAGTAAAACATTACATTTATCAGCCCTCCCTAACATGCCACCCACCCACCCCAGAAACACATTACAACACCCCCAGCCCACTGTATTTATCTATGCTTCTGATACTGCTGACATCCATCAGAGTGGGAACTTCCTGTAGAGTGAGCAGGGAAGCTCTTAGTCTCACAAGATTAATAAATCTCATGAGACTTAGAGCTCCTCGGCTTGCTCTGCAGGCTGTGCCCTATCCAGGAACTGGGAGTAGCTATCCGCTCCCTCCTGCTAGCCAGAGCTGGATTAAGGCTCGGGGGGCCCTAGGCACTTAAGACAGGGCGGCTCCAATGATATAATATGGTTATTAGACACATTTTTAACAAATACACAGGCAATACTGTGAGCACTACTATTAGGTGCACACAGTTCTGCCTTCACAAGCAGTACAATGTGAAGTAGGACATACCTCCCAACTGTCTTTGTAGTCAGACCAAATCCTGACTAAGCGGGACAGTCACCCACCAAAATCAGGACAGTTGGCAGACTGTCCTGGTCTCTCCTACCTGTCTTGTCATTGTCACCACTTGTGGCTGCTGGTGTCTTTAGATCAGTTACTACTTGTCTGGATCCTGGAATGTTGGGGGCCCTATTTGGGAAAAAAAATGGGTACATGAAATTTAGAAAACTCCAACCAGCAGCGGTGTTAAATGAATATAGCACCCACGTTTTAAAATTAAGCCTCACTCCAGCCCCAACATTAAAATAATAGTATTCACATTTGATAAATACATCTATTTCCCTCCAACTAGCCCTGACATTAAATAGTATATAAATTTATTAAATAGACCTATTTCCCTACAACCAGCCCCAACATTAAGTTAATAGTATTCCCATTTAATAAATAAACCTATTTCCCTCCCTCCAAACAACTCCAGCAAGAAATTAAATAGCATTTATATTTAATAAAAATAACCATTTCCTACAACCATCTCAGGCATTAAATAATTCATAATCACATTTAATAAATAGACCTAATTTCCCAAACAGCCCCACATTCACTTAATAGCACATATTATAGTCATATACTGACCCCCACACACATTGGCCATTTTTATTTTCCCCCTCCTACAACCATTGCCCTCCCTTAAGACATTTCCACCCCCCTTCCCCCTGCAGACATTGTCACTCACCCCCCCTTCCCCCTGCAGACATTGTCACTCAAATCCCCCTTCCCCCTGAAGACATTGTCACTCACCCCCCCTTCCCCCTGCAGACATTGTCACTCACCCCCCCTTCCCACTACATACATTGTCACTCACCCCCTTCCCCCTGCAGACATTGTCACTCAGCCCCCTTCCCCCTGCAGACATTCTCACTCACCCCCCTTCCCCCTACAGACATTGTTACTCACCCCCCTTCCCCCTGCAGACATTGCCACTCACCCCCCCTTCCCCCTGCAGACATTGTCACCCCCCCCTTCCCTCTGCAGACATTGTCACTAACCCCACTTCCCCCTGCAGATATTGTCGCTCACCCCCCTTCCCCCTGCAGACATTGTCACTCACCCCCCCCTTTCCCCCACACACATTGTCACTCATCCCCTTCCCCCTGCAGACTTTGTCACTCACCCCCCCTTCAGACATTGTCACTCACCCCCCTTCCCACTACAGACATTGTCACTCATTCCCCCTTCCCCCTGCAGACATTGTCACTCACCCCCCTTCCCACTACAGACATTGTCACTCATTCCCCCCTTCCCCCTGCAGACATTGTCACTCACCCCCCCTTCCCTCTGCAGACATTGTCACTCACCCCCCCCTTCCCCCTGCAGACATTGTCACTCCCCCCTTCCCCTGCAGACATTGTCGCTCACCCCCCCTTCCCCCTGCAGACATTGTCACTCACCCCCCCCTTCCCCCTGCAGACATTGTCACTCACCCCCTCCTTTCCCCCTGCAGACATTGTCACTCACCCCCTCCTTCCCCCTGCAGACATTGTCACTCACCCCCCCCCCTTCCCCCTGCAGACATTGTCACTCACCCCCCCTTCCCGCTGCAGACATTTTCACTCACCTCCCCTTCAACCTGTAGACATTGTCACTCACCGCCCCTTCCCGCTGCAGACATTTTCACTCACCCCCGCTTCACCCTGCAAACATTGTCACTCACACCCCCTTACCCCTGCAGACATTGTTACTCACCCCCCTTCCCCCTGCAGACATTGTCACTCACCCCCCCTTTCCCACACACATTGTCACTCATCCCCCCTTCCCCCTGCAGACTTTGTCACTCACCTCCCCTTCCCCTTGCAGACATTGTCACTCACCCCCCTTCCCACTACAGACATTGTCACTCACCCCCCCTTCCCTCTGCAGACTTTGTCACTCACCCCCCCTTCCCCCTGCAGACATTGTCACTCACTCCCCCTTCCCGCTGCAGACATTTTCACTCACCTTCACCCTGCAGACATTGTCACTCACACCTCCTTACCCCTGTAGACATTGTCACTCACCCCCCCTTCCCACTACAGACATTGTCACTCATCTCCCCCCCTCCCTCTGCAGACATTGTCACTCCCCCCTTCTTCCCCCTACAGACATTGTTGCTCACTCCCCTTTCCCCTGCAGACATTGTCACTCACCCCCCCCTTTCCCCCACACACATTGTCACTCATCCCCCCTTCCTCCTGCAGACTTTGTCACTCACCCCCCCTTCCCCCTGCAGACATTGTCACTCACCCCCCTTCCCGCTACAGACATTGTCACTCATCCCCCCCTTCCCCCTGCAGACATTGTCACTCACCCCCCCTTCCCTCTGCAGACATTGTCACTCACCCCCCTTCCCACTACAGACATTGTCACTCATGCCCCCCTTCCCCCTGCAGACTTTGTCACTCACCCCCCCTTCCCTCTGCAGACATTGTCACTCACGCCCCCTTCCCCCTGCGGACATTGTCACTCCCCCCCCTTCCCCTGCAGACATTGTCACTCACCCCCCCTTCCCCCTGCAGACATTGTCACTCACACCCCCTTCCTCCTGCAGACATTGTCACTCACACCCCCTTCCTCCTGCAGAAATGGTCACTCACCCCCCCTTCCCCCTGCAGACATTGTCACTCACACCCCCTTCCTCCTGCAGACATTGTCACTCACACCCCCTTCCTCCTGCAGACATTGTCACTCACACCCCCTTCCTCCTGCAGACATTGTCACTCACCCCCCCTTCCCCCTGCAGACATTGTCACTCATCCCCTCCCTTCCCCCTGCAGACATTGTCACTTACCCCCTCCTTCCCCCTGCAGACATTGTCACTCACCCCCCCTTCCCCCTGCAGACATTGTCACTCACACCCCCTTCCTCCTGCAGACATTGTCACTCACACCCCCTTCCTCCTGCAGACATTGTCACTCACCCCCCCTTCCCCCTGCAGACATTGTCACTTACCCCCTCCTTCCCCCTGCAGACATTTTCACTCACCCCCCCTTCCCTCTGCAGACTTTGTCACTCACCCCCCCTTCCCCCTGCAGACATTGTCACTCACTCCCCCTTCCCGCTGCAGACATTTTCACTCACCTTCACCCTGCAGACATTGTCACTCACACCTCCTTACCCCTGTAGACATTGTCACTCACCCCCCCTTCCCACTACAGACATTGTCACTCATCTCCCCCCCTCCCTCTGCAGACATTGTCACTCCCCCCTTCTTCCCCCTATAGACATTGTTGCTCACTCCCCTTTCCCCTGCAGACATTGTCACTCACCCCCCCTTTCCCCCCACACACATTGTCACTCATCCCCCCTTCCCCCTGCAGACTTTGTCACTCACCCCCCCTTCCCCCTGCAGACATTGTCACTCACCCCCCCTTCCCACTACAGACATTGTCACTCATCCCCCCTTCCCCCTGCAGACATTGTCACTCACCCCCCTTCCCTCTGCAGACATTGTCACTCACCCCCCTTCCCACTACAGACATTGTCACTCATCCCCCCCTTCCCCCTGCAGACATTGTCACTCACCCCCCCTTCCCCCTGCAGACATTGTCACTCACCCCCCTTCCCACTACAGACATTGTCACTCATCCCCCCCTTCCCCCTGCAGACTTTGTCACTCACCCCCCCTTCCCTCTGCAGACATTGTCACTCACGCCCCCTTCCCCCTGCGGACATTGTCACTCCCCCCCCCTTCCCCTGCAGACATTGTCACTCATCCCCCCCTTCCCCCTGCAGACATTGTCGCTCACCCCCCCTTCCCCCTGCAGACATTGTCACTCACCCCCCCTTCCCACTACAGACATTGTCACTCACCCCCCCTTCCCCCTGCAGACATTGTCACTTACCCCCTCCTTCCCCCTGCAGACATTGTCACTCACCCCCCCCTTCCCCCTGCAGACATTGTCACTCACACCCCCTTCCTCCTGCAGACATTGTCACTCACACCCCCTTCCTCCTGCAGAAATGGTCACTCACCCCCCCTTCCCCCTGCAGACATTGTCTCTCACACCCCCTTCCCCCTGCAGACTTTGTCACTCACCCCCCCTTCCCTCTGCAGACATTGTCACTCACGCCCCCTTCCCCCTGCGGACATTGTCACTCCCCCCCCTTCCCCTGCAGACATTGTCACTCATCCCCCCCTTCCCCCTGCAGACATTGTCGCTCACCCCCCCTTCCCCCTGCAGACATTGTCACTCACCCCCCTTCCCACTACAGACATTGTCACTCACCCCCCCTTCCCCCTGCAGACATTGTCACTTACCCCCTCCTTCCCCCTGCAGACATTGTCACTCACCCCCCCTTCCCCCTGCAGACATTGTCACTCACACCCCCTTCCTCCTGCAGACATTGTCACTCACACCCCCTTCCTCCTGCAGAAATGGTCACTCACCCCCCCTTCCCCCTGCAGACATTGTCTCTCACACCCCCTTCCTCCTGCAGACATTGTCACTCACACCCCCTTCCTCCTGCAGACATTGTCACTCACCCCCCCTTCCCCCTGCAGACATTGTCACTTACCCCCTCCTTCCCCCTGCAGACATTTTCACTCACCCCCCCTTCCCCCTGCAGACATTGTCACTCACCCCCCCTTCCCCTTGCAGACATTTTCAATCACTTCTCCCATGCAGTTATTTTTACTAAAATGCACAGTGTGGAAGTTCTTAGTGTTTACCATTATACCATAAGGAAAACCAATAAAAATAGGGACACCAAATTAACGTTGGAATAAAATATTATTTATTAAATGACTAATATTAAAGCTAAAGGGGCTGAAAGGCGGACGAGAGCAGGGCAGTCAGCAAAAACAAAACCAATAACGGTGGAAAGATCAGACCATTGTACCACAAACCCAGGATCATACCTTATCTATTGGCCGGTGCGAAATATCTGTCCAACGGCAAGACTACATCCCCCTTATAACCGCCAGTATAATCTTCCACCTACTGGCCCAGAGTCCCACTCACTGGACCCAACACACGTGATTACAACACAATCCAAAAGGGGGAGTAGTGACCTATGACGAGATAACCCAAGCACCATATGTAAACTTACCGACTGCACTGCTCTCCCACCCACGCCGCAGAGATGACTATAAATGCGGCCTGCCAACCACAGCCCTAAAAACAACTCTGAGCTTCCAAAATAGCTGGTCTATAAAAAAGATAATACCAACTTCGGACAAATGAACCCCATCATCTCTGAACAAATGTACAAATTCAGCCTTCAATAATGGATGGGAAATGGAAAAACCTCCTGACTCCCGGAAAATCTTATTAGCCACCTGATTAACTTTTCTGACTACGGATGCGATAGTCATGGCGGGAATATCAGACCTCCATTTCCTACGGGGAACAATATAAGACCAGCACAGCTTTATGGTCGGCCATTTTACAGAGACCGACAAAATGTCATCACGAATTTGAATAATAAGGTCCAAGGATTTAACTTGACCGACGTCATTGCCACCCAAGTGGACCACAAGAATATCGGGAACTCCACGCTCAACAATCTCCCCCGATAGAACCGACATGAACTCCATCCATCTTATAACCCGCCGGCCTATCCATATGACCTCCGCACGCTCCGGGAACCACGGACACCTCTGAACAAAAGCATGTCTACTCGCCCAGTAGACATAGGAGTGTCCCAAAAACCACACCAACATTTTTCTGGTATCCACCCCTAAAAGGAATTAACGAATTGTAACTAACACAAGGACCAATTAACACATATTAAACATAACCCAAAGCCTAGCAACTTAATGCAACCTGCTAACCACCAACCACATGGAGAAATACCTGAAGTAACTGACATAACAAAAGGGGTGATTTTACTTCCAACATTAAATAGAACGGGAAAAGGAAAGGCAGCGACCCAGGTGAAGGTGAAAACCCGGTGGGAAAAAGCCCTTCACGCACCCGCAAAAAGAGGCGAGCAGCTAACCCCTGGGTCTACCACCTAAGAAGAGAAAGCGAAGAAAAGGAAGAGCTGCGTAAAAGAGGAAGCAAACAAAATTGGTTAAACATCAGGTCTAATGTATCGCTTATAGCTACTGGATTTCCATCTACCTAAAGCCTGTATAGCTGAACTTGATGCCCCCTCTGCCGCTACCGCTGTTGCTGCGCTAATACGAAAGGAGTGAGTACCAAATTCAGCTTAAGGTAAACCCAAAACCCCCAAAGCCTGACCGGACAAATAATACCGTCCATCTGCCTTGCTAGCGTTAACCAATGACCAACCCCCAATTGATCTGTTTTAGACCGGGCAATCTTAATTTGAATAGTATCTGGATTTAAAATTAAATTTTTTTGCTAAAAATGGCCGACCCTAACTGATTCTTGGTCTGCGCAACCAACTCCCTTACTCTCAAAGCCCCATGAAATGCCATGGAGAACGCCGCGCTAAAAAGAGAAGCCTCAAAAACATCAACAGTTATATCTGGCAAAACTCCTATCAACCAGGCCAACAAAAACGTATTTATAGGACGCCTGTGATCCCTGGGTATAGGGTGTAACCTAGACCAACCTTTCCTAACCAGGAATGATTTCGTAGGATCAGCAAGCCCCCGAACCTTTGCCATAAAAGATATACCTGCTATTGTAGATGACATGGATGCTTTACTAAGGCCTTCCTGATAGCACCCCAACATAAAATCCTCCATGTCTGAACCATCGCCAGTTAACCGCCTGTCAGAAGATAACAAATAACTCTCCCAGCGCTTCCATGCCAACTGGTAAGCCTTCAACGTAGAGGGAGCTAAGGCAGCTTCAGCCAAAAACCTTAAGCCGGACCGACCATCTGCCAAATATAAGATGGACAAGCTATACCTACGGGATTAGCCCCCGGAGCCAATGATCTAAACCGCCCCCAATCAAAACAGGAAAGGGCATCAGCAATGCAATTCTCTATCCCCCGGGACATGTTTGGCACGAAAATTTATGTCATAGTCCAAGCAACGAAGCACCAGTACACGCAATAAGTTCACCGCTGGTCTAGAAGACGCATTCTGGCGATTGATTGCCTGAACTACTCCCAAATTATAGCACCAAAATGAAACATTATGACCCTTGAGCTGAGGGGCCCACAACTCCAAGGCCACAATAATGGGAAATAACCCTAATACGAGTAAGTTTTTTTATCAATTCTCCCTCAACCCACTCCTGCGGCCATGAAGCTGCACACCACTCATCCCGAAAGTATGCTCCGAAACCCTTGGACCCTGCTGCGTCTGTGAACAATTCTAAATCCCTAGTAGAAATGGGGGGGGAAGGCCAAATTCTAATACCGTTAAATCCACCCAGGAAAGATGTCCACACCATCAAGTCCTGTTTGATCTCATCCTTCAGTGTAATCAGCACATGAGGCCTATTCCTAACTGCTGTGGAAAGCTATAGCTTTCTACAAAAAATCCTTCCCATCGGAATAACCCTGCATGCAAAATTAAACAGTCCTAACAGCGCCTGAACCTGTTTCAATTTAAGGGAGGGAGCAGACATAGCATCAGATATCATCACCCCTAGCTTCGCGATTTTATCTGCTGGTAACCGACAGCAGCCCGCCACTGTGTCTATCTCTATCCCTAGGAAGGACAAACATTGTAGTCGGACCCTCCGTCTTGTCCCGTGCTACCGGAACCCCCATGATCGAAAACAGAGCCTGCGCGGAAAACAATGTGGACTTAGCCGGGCCCACAAACAAAAAATCGTCAAGGTAATGAGCAATGCCTTCATGCCCTGTCCCCGCTTGAACCGCCCAGTGAAGGAAAGAACTAAAGGATTCAAAGTACGCGCAGGATAGAGAGCAACCCATGGGCAGACACCTATCTACGTAATATTCTCCTTTAATTTAAAACCCCATGTATCTGAAGGAATCAGGGTGTAGGGGAAGTAATCTAAACGCGGATTCTATATCCAATTTCGCCATGAGGGCACCTGTGCCAAAGTGCCTTACCAACATCAGGGCCTCTTCAAATGATTGATATACTACCGAACTGATGTCCTGATCAATAGCGTCATTAACTGAACCGCCTACAGGGTGCGAGAGGTGTTGAATTAGACAAAATTTTGGGGACTATCCCCACTGGGGAGATAACTAAATCCGCTATGGGGGGTGAGCTGAAAGGGCCAATCATGCGCCCCAGGCTAATTTCTTCACAAATCTTATCGTCAAGCACTTCCGGAAAAATATATGCCGATTTCAGATTTCTAGTGGCCCTGGCGTTGACCGTTGCCCCAATCGGCAGCCGGAAGCCGTGACGAAAACCTTCCCGGAAAAAAGAAGCCTGTTCTGCATCTGGGTAAGTGTCTAAGCCATCATTCTAACACATCAATACGAATAGGGGAGTAGGCTTTAACTAACATTACCGTCGCCGCCGCGACCTCTGCCGAGACCGAGGGCACTCCCCAGACACTCTTTGGCTGAATGTGGTCCGTGGCAATATGTACAATTGTGCCTGTACCGACACGCTTCTCCCCTTCCGCATGAAGAATTGTTAAATGCGAAACATCTTCTTTTCGCAAACTGGGGAGCTCCACGTCTCCCCACTTGCAGAAACCGATTCCCCTGGGCCCCCATACCAACAGCCAAGCTAGCCCGATTCAGCTGCATCCAAATCTCTACATCCTTAACCCCTAGGGGCATGTCAACCCGACCGTCCACTTTCTCGCGAAACAGCTCGTCATATTTGCGAAAAGTCCCCGGGCGATCGTTCTTGTACATTTCGTTTATTAAATGCAAGTATTTCCAGACCTCCTCACCGGTCTCCGGTCTGGTCTCTAAATAACACGCCGCGAAGGAACAATATCCCGCCAACCAATTAGGGAAATTCTTATACGCATCTTCCCCCATGCCTCCCTTAGCACAGGCTGAGTCCAACCCTTTCTTCCCCGCTTTTGTAATCTCAAACATGTTAACCAACCAGCCCTTCTTAATCCTGTCCCTGATGCAAGGGCGTATACCCGCTAAAGGGCGGTGTTTTCACATTGAACCATGGGGGCCCTATTTGCTAGAACCTTCGCTGCTGAACCCCTTCTATCCCCTTGAGATCGAGACCTGCTGAAGTGTGTATTAAGTATTTTGATAAGCTTTCGAGGACCCTCCCCCGATGAAAAGGGGGAATCCTCGTCCGTTGATGACATGGGAGGACTGCGTGTATGTACATGTGCAAGACCAACATCTGATAACTCACTGCCGGCTGCCCTGCACCCGTCGGCCCCGAAGGCCCCGGACCTGATGATGTCCCCACGGCACTCGGCTGCTGCGGTTCTGGACCCGACCCGAATCCTGATGACCCTGCAGCTAGTAACCCCCGACACCTTGAAGCGGCCTCCACTGGTCGATCCGCTCCCGCATTCTCCATGTCCGGTTGAGAAGGTTGCCCAATTGCACCGACCACTGGAACTTGGGAATCTGAAAACAGAGGCATATTAACATTGGAGGTTACGTGTTGACTATCCCTAGGAAGTACTTGTGATGCCCCACCATCAGTGCGAACCTCCCAAGTCCTAACAAACCCTGGTGGCGGAGGCCCGAACGGCCCGGATTCCCCCGGCCCCACACATGTGTATAACTACCAGAGGGAATTGGGTATGGTGGGAGGGAACCTACATTGCCTACCAAAGCCGACTCAATGCCCCGTGGTGGATAGGGCAAATTCCAAGCCCCCCTGGACCCCGCTGCATTAAACCCCTCTTGCCCTAACCCTGCCCCATGCCCAAATCCTACCTGCCCCGAACTGATTGCCTGTCTACCCCAGGCCGAGACCCCCATGTCCGGAACTAGGGCTTGAGCGCCACCGGGTTGAGAAATATAACCCAGAGACCACCATGCTGGCTGAACCCCCACAGCCCCGCCCCCCAGGAATAGAAGAGTATGGGGCCCCAGCCCCTCGCTGCCCCCCTCCTACTCCCATGAGACCTCCAACACTGGCCAAATTGGGCACCACACTGCTGCCAAACGAAGACCCTACCTCCCCTCTTTTGCCCGTGTCCCTGCCCAAGAGCAAAACCTCCCTGTCAGCCCGCCCAGGAAAGTGGAAAATGATGGGACCCAGACCCCTGTAAGGGGATAGTGCCCTGGCCTTCCTCCCCCCACTGAGGCCGGACCTCCCGAGGACTCCCACCCTTTGAAGATAGTACCCCCTGCAGGCACCAAATGCTGCCTCTGTGCTGAAAGGGACCCCCCCGCCCACTCCTCTTGCTCCACTAAACCTGCAGACGCCGCCTCTACCTGCCCGGTGGCGAAGCTCCGTACCCGCCGCCCGCCTGACACAGACCTGGCTGACCGCGACCCGCGTTGAGGGGATGCGCTGCGGGACCCCCTAGCGGACACACCGCTGATAACGGAGGCCCGCTCAGCAGCGCTGGAGGACTGTGGAGTGGCCGGAAGGGACCTGGATGCCGGCGCATCTTCCCTCAACTTTGCCGGCACGCTGCGGACCCTGACTGGGCGGGACATATCGCAGCTAAAGGTGAGCCTCGGGGAAAGGAGAAAAGGAAGAGGGGAGAAGATGGGGAAAGGAGGGAGAGAGAAAAAAAAGAAAGGAAGGAAGGAAGGAAGGAAGGGAGGGAGGGAGGGGGGGGGAAGGGGGGAAGGAAGGGAGGGAGGGAAGGGGGGAAGGAAGGAAGGGAGGGAGGGAGGGGGGGGGAAGGAAGGAAGGGAGGGAGGGAGGGGGGGGGGAAGGAAGGAAGGGAGGGAGGGAGGGGGGGGGGAAGAACCTGGGGAACACGGAGCCCCGCGTCCCAGGGGAAAGAAAGGGAAAAGACTAAACTCTACGGTAGTACAGTGTAGAAGATTAAGCCTTGGTTCAGATCAAAGATTTTGTTATATGCAGGATTTATGTATGGACTTATGGACTAAATGGTTGATAACCATTACTCCTATTTCTTTCATTTGCAATTCTTCATGCATTTTCCTTTGTTTACTATATTGATATATTTGTAAGCTGATAACGTAACAACTCTTATGTGGAGATATTCACATAAGAATACCATATAATCTAGTGTTCCCAGCATTAGCGCCTATGGGAAGTGTTATTTTGTATACACAGTCTGGCAGTGAACCGGAGTGAAACTCCTTCATTCTGATTCACTGCCAGACAGGGTCGGACTGGCCCAGCGGGCTACCGGTAAAATCACCGGTAGGCCCGGATACCTTACGGCCACACCCCCTTTTCAAAGTGGGCGGAGCTGCCCCTCGGGACCTGTTGTCCGCACTAGGCAGCCCGCTGTCCTCCCCGGCGTCACCGCTACTTCAAATGCGATCGCAGCTGTGATCATGTGACCCGCCCCCTCCCCCTGTCAGCTGATTGCTTGGAGCATCAGAAGGAGAGAGGCTGCCGGAAGCATCGAGGAGCAGAGAGGCTGCTAAAATCAAGTTATGGTAAGTAGCTTCCAGCCACTTGTATGTTTGTTTGTTTGTTCGTATGTATGTATGTATGTATGTATGTATGTATGTATGTATGTATGTCTCTGTCTGTCTGTCTATATGTGTGTGTGTGTGTATATATATACACATATATATATATATATGTGTGTATATATATACACATATATATATATATATATATATATATATATATATAGAGAGAGAGAGAGAGAGAGAGAGAGAGAGAGAGATATGTGTATGTATATATATAAACTGTTATACACAATATAGGATGATGTGGCGCTTCACTAGAATTGCAGCCTGATACGTGGAACGGAGAGTCCACCTCCCTCCAAAATACAGTATTATAAAATCAAAAACCACGTACATTCAAGCGCAGACTTTCAAACACATAGAAGATGTTCAATGTGGAAATAGGTTCCTCCCACTTGATGATAAATGATATCCTTATTTGTAGGTAGATACATCCAACCTACAGCAAACTCAAACAATACAAAACAGGGACAAGAATAGTGCAATATGTACACAACTTGGTAATGATAGTCCCAAAAAGAATCCCAAAAGATAGATCTTCTATATTCATTCACTTTGTGCAGGGAATGGAAACGACACCAAACAAAACTTCTGTGTTGTTCATGTCAAACTCCCCCCAGTGCCGTTATGCTTACAAAAATGCAGATGGTATCAGGCATCTCGTATATATATATATATACATACACTCAGAGGACTCTCCTTCACATCCCATCTCAAAGAAGGTTCCACCGATTGAATGATGTGGAGGAATAATAAACACAATCTGGTGCATTAACAGATATGGCTGTAGTCATGCGTGTATAATCAAACATCCAGATGTATCAAATGAACGTCTAGCAACAGGAACACGAATCAGCTTACATACTCAAGACAAGAGTCTTTCTCAAGGTAAGCTAATATCTCTTATAACGTCTCCTTTTATACTCACTGAAACCCCCGGGATGAATGTTCACTTCCGCCCTGTAATTATTTCTGGTTACAGTGAGAGCGAGGCTTGATACTCACATACTTCCGTTTTCCCGATACCGGAAGTTGTCATTCTCACAAAACTTTTTTTAAAAACTATCCTGACACTGTGTAATCTAATCTGAATCAAGTATCACCGTGTGACTAGTGTTTAAACAGTTTCACACACGCTTCGATGTACTGAAGGGGGAAAGCTCTCTATTATATATATAAAAAAACACTGTTATATGCATAGTGTATTAATCCATCAAAATAAATAATCCAAACTATATATACTATCCTTGCTCTATAGATACATGTTCCAAAAACACACTAAATGTTACAAAATTTGGAAGATTTTTCACAAAACATGTAAATTATTCACAAAACATATAAAATTGAAAAAATATATATTCACAAAACATAAAATATTATATAGAAGGTTAAAAAATCTCAAGGATGATGAATGTTCTTCTGTATCTTCATACTTTTGGCTCTCTCTTGTGATTCTTTTCTCGGTATAACTCAGGAACATCAGAAAAGATAAAAACAGAGAACAGACATGGTGACATATCACTATCATTGCCCAAAGAGATAATAATACAATATAAACATTCAATACCTCTAAGGGTATAGGTGTTGTATTGAAATTTAAAAATAAAAATTTAAAAATACATACAATATTTATATACTGTACAGTAAATTTAAATGAAACATTTCAAATCAAATTCTATGTTGAGGCCCCTTGGGACCAAAGTTTTTAAAAGGAAAATCCACTTCATTTCAGCTCTAGATAACATCCCTGCAACATCTCTATTTTTCCAATTTCCTTCAACTACTTGTAGACCACAGAAGAATTTTATATCTTTCGGTTTGCATTTGTGATGATCTTTAAAATGCTTGGAAACTGAATGGGTCTCTAAACCTTTTCGTATATTATAAATGTGTTAGCGTACCCTTATTTTCAGGGGACGTGAGGTTTTTCCCACATAAAATTTACCGCATTTGCATTCCATAATATAGATGACATTGCTTGTGTGGCATGTTATAAACTGCTCAATTTTAATATGGTACCCATTTACTTCCAAATTGGTAATTTTACTCATATTCGTCTTAATAGTTTTACAGGCCATACATAGCCCACATCTGTGGAAGCCTATGGTTCTTACAGATTTTCTCACATCTTCTGGTAGAGTACTCCTTACTAGTTTATCCCTTAAATTTGGGGCTTTTCTATACACAAAAATAGGTTTTGCTGGAAGTGAATTTCCTATTATATTATCTTTTCGTAGAATGTCCCAATATTTACCAAAAATCCTTTCAACATTTTTTAAAAATCTTTGCTAAACCCTGATATGAAGGCCCAATCATATTTGTGGCAGTGATCTATTGATGATTTTTCTCTCGGAATAAATAACTCATCTCTATTAGTCTCTAAAACTTTATTCTCCACTTGACTCAAGAAATTCTCATCATAACCCTTGCCAACAAAGGCCTTCTTTAGGTCTTGAATCTGTTCCCTAAAAACCTTATCGTCACTACAGTTCTTTCTGATTCTTTTCATTTGCCCATAGGGTATATTGTTTAGCCATCTTTGATAATGGTTACTATCATAATGGATATATCCAATGATGTCTGTGGGTTTTTTATAGGTTTTGGTTTGTATGACTCCTTCCTCTACATATACAGTAATATCCAAAAAATTAATGTTCGAAACACTAGACTCAAAAGAAAGTTCAATAAATTGATTGTTAGTATTCAGATATTGGCAAAAAGTCTGGAGCTCTGTCTCAGAACCCCTCCAAATAAAAAAAATATCATCAATGTATCGACACCAGGTCACCAGGCTCGCCCCGAAGCCATGCCCATCCCAAACATGGCTCTCCTCCCACGAGGCCATGAAGATGTTGGCATAGCTCGGAGCGAACCTGGTTCCCATGGCGGTGCCGACACACTGAAGATAATGGTTATCCTGGAACCTAAAATAGCTATTTTTAAGAATAAATTCAATACCTTCACATATGAACACCTTGACTCCCTTTGAATACAAACTCCTTTCTAGGTGTTTTGCAACTGCCGTTAGGCCCAAATCATGCCGAATTATGGTATATAGCGACTTCACGTCTGCTGTTACCAAGATGTATTCAGAATTCCATTTAATAGATGACACCTTTTCCAAAAAAGAGCCCGTATCTTTCAGATATGATTTGGCTTCTTGTGCTAAAGGTTGCAAGTATTGATCAATGACCTCCGATAGATTCATGGTTATCGAACCAACACCTGAGACTATGGGCCTTCCAGGGGGTATTCTTAAATCCTTGTGTATCTTGGGAAGTGTATACAACACCGGTGTTTTAGGATGTGGGACTTCAATGAACTAAGCTACATCTTCATTAATAGTACCCTCATCTTTAAATTTACATATGAACGACTGTAGCTCTTTTTGGATCACATTTCAATTTCTTATAAGTATCACCTGCATTGAGTTGGTCTAAAATTTCTTGGACATAATACTCTACATCCATAACTACAACCCCCCCACCCTTGTCCGCGGGCTTAATTACAATCTGTTTGTTGTTTTTTAACGTTTTTAATGCTATTTTTTCCTCTGCTGTAAGGTTCCATTTTTTCTGTTTTTTGCCTTTATTACGAATATTACACTCCTCTAATTCCTCTGTAACCATTTTTTCATAGGTCTCTATAAGGTTCCACTTAACATGGGTGGGATAAAAAGTGGTTTTCCTTTTAAACCTTTTACCCTGAACCATATTTTCATTGGAATTGGGATCCTCATTCATCTTATTTATTGAATCATCTTCTTTAATCTTATAGAATTTTTTAATCGTAACTTTCCTAATAAATTTCTTTATGTCAATATAGACACTAAAAGGATCAATATGTTTTGTTGGTGCATATTTTAGTCCTTTTTCCAAAAGCGATATTTCTCCCTCTGTTAGTCTACTTGAACTTAGATTGAAAACTTTAGGTGGTTCCATAACTGAGGTGATTGATCCTTCCTTAACCTTGTACTCATTAATATCCAATTCTTTTATAATTTTCTTTCTCTTTTTTTTCCTCCCACCTTTCTTACCCCTTTTGGTCTTTTTCTTGGGGATGTGGGGTTTCATCTCCATGTTTGTTTGTATCTCACATTGTCTAAAAAAGGTCTAGAGGATGGACCTGGAGAGTCTGAGGGCCACTCATCTAATACCTCATATCTATTAGAGAGAGGAATTCTGGAACTATAGTTCGTTCCATACGGCCCAAAATCAGAGTCCCTATTCCTATTTTCCCTCTGTCTTAGAAATGGTTTAGCCTGATAGTTCCCTTGGTCCCTTCTTTCTCTAAATTTCTGGGTCCTATTAGATGAATATCGATTGGGCTGTTCTTTATATCTAGTATCTTGATACCTATCTTCTCTCTCACTCATGTCTTTCCTGTGTTTTCTCTTATTTTGATATTCTTTATGATGACTTTTCTCTCTCCTTCTCCATGTTTTAGGTGTCCTTTTTATGTGGTGAAGATGTATTTCCTCTCCTTTTTCTAAGTGTGTGTTAGAATCAATGTGTGATTCCTCTCTATTAAAAACAAACATCTTATCCCTTCGAAATTTCTTAATTTTTCTCTCCATTACTTCTTTGGAGTCTTTTTTTATTCTCCTTTCTATCTTCTCCTCTATTTCCTTGTATTCTTCTAACTCTCTAAATGGTTGAACAATCTGTTTTAAATTCATAATTTCTTCTTCCAATAGAGTTAGTTCTTTCCTTCTATCTTTCAATATTAATTGAATAAGTGAAAATGAACATGTGCGTAATATAGAATCCCATTCTTTCTTAAAAGATAAAGATGCTGTTGTAAATGATGGTGGTTTATCAATAATTAGTCCCTTAGGGATCAGTTGTTCCGCCATGTACTTCTCCAAGGATACTACCTCCCACCATATTCGGTTCTCTTTAATCAGTACCTTTTCTAATTTAAACATAGTGGTATCTAGATCTTCCTCATCTTTATCAATATAAGGAGAACATGTTTTATCCTGAAAAATCTCTTCAATCAATTTACTGCGTGCTTCTCTATGTGTGAACATGATGCTGCCACCACAAACTATCAATGGAAAAAGGACTAAACTGTTATACACAATATAGGATGATGTGGCGCTTCACTAGAATTGCAGCCTGATACGTGGAACGGAGAGTCCACCTCCCTCCAAAATACAGTATTATAAAATCAAAAACCACGTACAGGGGGGGCTGACTATACTAAACTATAGGGAGGAGGGCTGCACAGAAAACACTATAGGGAGGGGGTGATGGGACCTTTAATATAATGCTAAGGTGTTTTGGGTCTATAGTTGAATGTGGGGCTGAGTGTGTGGAGGAGTGCTATCTATTATATGTGAATATTATTTAATGCTGGGAATGGTTGTGGGAAATGGATGTATTAAATGTAAATGATATTAATTTATTGCAGGCGCTGTTTGGAGGGAGGGTATCAGGGTTATTTATTAAATGGGAATACTATTTTATGATGGGGCTGGAGGAAGGCCTATGTATTAATTGTGGGTCCTATTTATTTAATGCCGGGGCTGGTTGGAATTTTCTAAATGTACCCATTATTTTTTCCAAATAGGGCCCTCAACATTCCAGGATCCAGACAAGCCGCAACTAAAGAAACCAGTAGCCACAGGTGGTAAGTCACAAGAACAGGTAGGACAGTCTGTCAAATGATCTGAGTCTAGTGCAGGCTTGGCTAACCTGTAGTACTCCAGGTGTTGCGAAACCCAGCATACCCTTCCAGCAATAAGCTGCTATATATTGGCAAAGCTTGTAGTTTCACAACACCTGGAGTGCCACAGGTTAGCCAATCCTGGTCTAGTGGGACAATCCTGATTTTTGGTGACTGTTCTGCCCAATCTAAGGGGCAGGTCAAGACTGTGTATTCTTTATACACACACTGCATTCTTTATATACTGCACTAAGGTGCTAGCTGTCCTTCGTGGACTGACCACTCCCCCTGTAGTGTCTGGTCCCGCCTCTATGATCACTGAACACACCCCCTTTGGTGGGCCCCTAGTGTTGCATTCCCCGGTGGGCCTTTCATGCCCCAGTCCGACACTGCTGCCAGACTCATCTCGCACTACTGCTTACTGTGTGCTGTGTGCCAATGTAGAGGGTGGGCGCGGGGAGGCCTGTTATGATAACAAGGGAACATTCATATAAGTAAAGAACTTTTCCTATCAAGAGCATTTGTAATAAAATAATGTAATGCCGTTACAGCGCTTAATATACCACTTCTGCAGATCAGTGAATTGGAACCTTACACCCAGGTTAGAATGACATATAGAGAAAAATTTGTAAATCACTTTTCTGCGCTGTGGTTTCCCAAACACAACTAATAAAATAAATTAAATAAAATAAATCATATAGATATAAAAAGCAGAAGAAATACTTATATCAATCGATGGTATGATGTTCAATTCCTTTCAAACGATCATATACATTTTCTGATGGCAGTCAGACCATGTAAAGAAAAGATTTATAATAGTGTAATACTGTATAGTACAACAATATATAATCCTAAGTATGGATAATAAATAGAAATAGATTTCAATAGGCTGTGAAGTCGATACAGTAATTGACCATATATAACAAATATATTCCAGGGAAATGGTAAGTATATGATGTGGGATCCCCCACAATTCAGTGTACTTACACCGTAGTTTCTTTAAAATTGGCACAGGAGACAACGTTTGACATCTGATCTTGTCTACTGTAAAATAATTGACTAGAATTAGTGACACCTCTGCTGTATCTCCACCTGATCCTACTATCAACTATCAACATCCAAAGAACGGAGGATTATTTTAAATTTTTTGAACGGTATAAAGACAACAGTTTTATTAACAAAGAACAACGTTGCTTGCAGAAGTAATGTAAGCATGGATGTCTAAATAAACATGTATATGTATTACCTTCCACTTTTCTAATGTTTCATCAAGTGTTTGTAATCTGCACTTTACATCAAAGGTACCTAACTATATTATAATTTTGTGGGAATTGGGGCCGATTCGAAGCTCAGTGATGAACTTGCTTTTGCTGTGAATTACAATGGCTCTTTTTAGTGCATTGTCTGGCACCCTGGATTGGTGTGGGTCTGATAACAGCATGCATCCCGGGGGGGTCAGCGCTCGTTGCCGTGTATTAGCTGTAGAATTACCACAGTTATCCAAGAAACGGGTAGAGCGATCAAATGGACCAGAATTGGTTTCGTGATCCAAGGACAATTCCATCTTGCACCATTCTTGTTTTCTGCCACTGCTGTGTGCCAATGTGTCGTAGATGTGCTAGGAACTGCCGTGTGTTTGAGTCATTGCTCTGTCGCTTAGCATTCAGCCAGGTTGCAGCAGTATTTGTCCGAAAGTGTATGAAAATAATATTATGACCTGCAAATGACTTGAAATTAGTGTTTTTGATGTATTATTATTATTATCGTTTATTTGTAAGGCGCCACAAGGTTTCCGCAGCGCCATACACAGTACGAACAGTAGACTATACAGGGTAAAACAGTACAGAACAATAAACGCAAAGTACCAGTTCTCCAGAAACTCCAGGCAGGCAAATACAGTAGAGACGGAGCGGAAGAACAGGTATGGAGACAGGAGGGAAGAGGGGCCCTGCTCATACAAGCTTACATCCTAAGGGAGGGTAAACAAATCAGGCACAGAAGGGAGCCAGTGAAGCAAAGGGGGAAGAAAAAAAAAGGGGCCAGGGGAGAAACAGAGGAGATGAGAGGCTAAGTGGATGGTTGGATGTGGCAACAAAAACAGCAAAATTATGTGATTTTAGCATATTTTAGCAATTTTTCTAAAAAATACAGATCCAAAACCAAAACCAGAAAACGGGGGTCAGTGAACATCTCTAATTATATGTGTGGCCATATTGAATTTGTGTCAAATTTAACTTGTACACAAGAAAATTATTCCTGTTTTTTTATAGTTTTTTTTAATTACAATCAAACCTAATAGTGAATGCATTTCTTATTATCAAAACAAATGTAAACAAACTTTTCTTGTGCTTATGACCTGGTTCTGTGTAAATACGTCTACCGTAAACCTGGCACATATGTAACTGGTGCAGCGCTGGATGTATCTTCAGATGCCTCTGACTCAGTATATGGGTGTAAATGCGCTATTACATGCAGCTTTTAGAGCTTACTATTTTGATGCTTACTTGTCCAACTCAGTATGATCCCTATGTCTACAGGTTACATGGCCAAAAATGACTGACACTGACCACTGATACAAACAAAATGTCATTTAAAAAATGTAAAAACAAAACAAAAAGCAAGATATAAAAACAACAAAAGTAAAATATGTGCTCCCTAAATAGACTGTTGTTGTCTTTATTTTTATTGTCAGATATTATATTTCTGTGTAAAGGCTGCAACATGTGTCAGGATCCTCTGTGCAGCTTTCCACTCACTCCAAATCTCAGTCGGGTCTGTCTCCTTCTTCCACGACCAATGTGACGCAGTGGTGCCTAAATACGCTCTCTGGGCTCCTCCACTTCCCAATCATATATCCAATAATATTCGTTATATCAGACAATACACCTCATATATGGCATATAATTCAAAAAGTGATCAGAGCTGGTTTATTGTGATACAGCTGGGTGTCATGACACACAATGTTTTAGAGGTGGGGGCTGCACCCCCCTTCTTCAGGTGAAGTCACTCCAAGCAGACAGGAAACAGGTGGATAAAAGCAGCAGCTGTATTTGACATTGATGTATCTTTCATTTACACACAGATCTGTTTACCTCTTTTTGACCAAATATCTCTTAGATGTATCATTATTTCTTATGAATGAATGTCATTTAAATCATTTTATAACCTTTATCTTCTCTATACCTGTGGTTTACTTTTAATAAGCTGAGTTTTCATTCTTTCAGCTACCCCTGTAATGCCCTCCATTACCATCTCTGCCCCCAGTCATTATCTCACACACCACTTCTCTGCCCATTTCAGGAGCATTTATTAAGAAAACAAATGAAGAACAAGCAAAGTATATTTTAAATTATATTTATTAAGTTTTTTTTTAATTAAAATGTACATTTGTTATTCTGCATAATAAAATTTGACAATACGGTTAAAGATTGGCCTATGGCCCTTACAAACTTGTTCTATAAGAGAACCAAGATAGAGGATACCCCTGGACTCACGAGGAGTCGTCCTTCAGCACTCAGGAGAGGAAAAACCCCCTGTGGAGGAAACCTCTGGGGAACCATGGCTGCAAGGACTGCCCTTCCCTCTGGGCATTAAGGGGCTATGCAGAGTTAAATGCAAAGTTATAACAATGAAATGTTTGTTGTCCAAATTGTATCCCTCGCAAAGCTGTGCAATCTGCTGAATCGGACGACCATCCCCTTTTTTGAATCGCAATAGGAGTAGCGCCCTGCTAGAACCACAAATCTTAGAATGTCCAAACAAGCTCAAGGTCGTTTTTTGGGTAGTCAAGCTCCAAGTCTGCAGGCACATCCAAGTGAGGAATACGTTTTTGGACGATATACTTACCTAATGCTGGCCTCCAGTCTGTGCAGGGGAGCTGGTGATGTATGCTGGTGCTGGGTCAGTGTCCTGCCTGTGTGTGACAGAGGGTGGAGTCTTGAAGTACTGATATCAGCAGTTACCATTATGATGTCACATCATGACCTCACTCAGCTCAACATTCCATAAAGAGACAAAGTGCACAGACTATTTATCACACATCTGTCCATATAGTCCTCTGTATCCAAGGATTTATTTTCTTCTCATTTACTTTCACTTTACTCCTATCACATCCTGTCATTTAATATATATTGTTTATCTGACACGCTTTTAAATTTATTTCTAGACATCTAATGTACTGTAAATTAGGTCCATAACTATCAGAAGATTGCTGTTATTAAAAGATAATGTTTTCTACCTCACAAAGACACAATGGCCAGGCCTATAGTATTTATCCCTGTATTTGACATTAGTAAAATATAACGAAAATAATGATGTCCAAATAAAACACTGCTCCCCATCCCACAATACAACATTATTGGCTTTACAAGAATATTAATATTATTTAAGTAGTTTAATAAATCTCCTCCTTTCCCAATAATACATCTTTGGTGCTCCCTCCCCTCTCCATAGCAGAGGAGATATGACATAGAGGGTCTGAGGCTTCCAGTTAATGACATTGGGTTATATATTTCCTGCTGTGGGGAGACAAGTAGCTGGAGGTGATCAGTAAAGGTGCCAGCTGTATGTGACACCGGGACCCAGCTACATAGAGTAAATGATGGATGACCAATAAGAGGGGCCCACCAGGTACCGTTACTGGGAAGGGAGGGGATGTAGTAAATGTAAATAAAGTTTAAAAAACCTTCAACAAAAATTAGCAAACAGTTAAAATTTGCTCTTAACCAAATCAGTTCTACATGAAACTCACTTACAATGAGTGATCAGTAAATGTCATTATCTGCTCTGATAAATCTAATAATCTGATAATTTATACATAACCATACTCCAAAAACATATTAGTAAGTTAATTGGCTGCTATCAAAATTGACCCTAGTCTCTCTCTCTGTCTGTCTGTGTGTTTGTGTATGTTAGGGAATTTAAACTGTAAGCTCCAATGGGGCAGGGACTGATGTGAGTGAGTTCTCTGTACAGTGCTGCGGAATCAGTGGCACTATATAAATAAATGGTGGTGATGATGGTGATGATGATGATGATGATGATGATGATGATGCTGCAATTGGACCTCCCCTCTGGGCAGAAGTGGGATGGTAAATTTTAGTCTGGGGACAAGCACACAGCACTGGCCCATGAGCAGCGGCCCAACCTTAGGGGTGGTTTTAGTATTGGAAGTACATAAGAAAGTTCCTTATTACATATGTAGTAGCTGCGTTAGACACCAGCGCCACTTCTTCCACTTGTACTGCTGTTTTCATATCTCCCGCTGTCTGGCTCAAGTCAGTGAATAAGTCATCACATCAGATAGGCAGCAGAATATTTTAAAACAGCTCGTATCCTGGGGTTAGACAGTGGGCAGTGGGGTCTATGGCAGATAGTTCAGACTGGCTGAAGTATCTCCTTACCACACATTCTAGTGAATGCCCGTAGGCCTCAGCTCCACAAAAAAATATTCTGGCTCCCAGAGAATGCTCTATGCAACCAGGGGCTAGATTTACTAAGCTGCGGGTTTAAAAAAGTGGGGATGTTGCCTATAGCAACCAATCAGATTCTAGCTTTCATTTAGTTAGTACTTTCTACAAAATGACAGCTAGAATCTGATTGGTTGCTATAGGCAACATCCCCACTTTTTCAAACCCGCAGCTTAGTAAATCTAGCCCCAAGAGTATAAGTGCTGGAGCCTGTTACTCTGCATAAAGGACTGTCTAATGGTAGTTGATTGGGCTTTTTATGAGATGGTCTATTGAAATCTATTCCTATGAATTCTGGTAACTGAAGCTTCTCAGGAATCTGAATAAGCATTTTAGTTAAAGAGTTAAACATAAGTCCCTCCCCAACACCTCTACTTCCTAATGTTCCCTCTGTCACTATGCTCATCATACACTGACTGCAGGAGGACGTATGCATCACACACAGCCCAATAACTGTGTGCGCATCCCTCCTGGCGGCAGTGAATCTTCAGTAGGAACCAGGGCTGGACTGGGACTAAATATCAGCCCTGGCATTTCAAGCATATGGCCCATCTCTGTTGATGAGCAGGAAAAAACTGTGTGCCGCCAGGGGCGTGCTCACATTATGTTGAGGGCGTGGTCAACATGGGGCATTGATACATACATTATAATAAAACATTACATTTATCAGCCCTCTCTAACATGCCACCCCACCACCCCCTGAAACACATTACAACACCTCCAGCCCACTGTATTTATCTATGCTTCTGATGCTGCTGGCATCCATCAGAGTGGGAACTTCCTGTAGAGTGAGCAGGGAAGCTCTTAGTCTCACAAGATTAATAAATCTCATGAGACTTAGAGCTCCTCGGCTTGCTCTGCAGGCTGTGTCCTATCCAGGAACTGGGAGTAGCTATCCGCTCCCTCCTGCTAACCAGAACTGGATTAAGGCTCTGGGGTCCCTAGGCACTTAAGACAGGGGGGCTCCTATGATGTAATATGGTTATTAGACACACTTTCAAAAAATACACAGACAATACTGTGAGCACTACTGTTAGGTGCACACAGTTCTGCCTTCACAAGCAGTACAATGTGAAGTAGGACATACCTCCCAACTGTCCTTGTAGTCAGACCAAATCCTGACTAAGCAGGACAGTCACCCACCAAATTCATGAGAGTTGGCATACTGTCCTGGTCTCTCCTACCTGTCTTGTCATTGTCACCACTTGTGGCTGCTGGTGTCTTTAGATCAGTTGCTGCTTGTCTGGATCCTGGAATGTTGGGGGCCCTATTTGGAAAAAAAAAATGGGTACATGAAATTTAGAAAACTCCAACCAGCAGTGGTATTAAATGAATATAGCACCCACGTTTGTGTGTGTGTTAAGGAATTTAGACTATAAGCTGCAGTGGAGCAGGGACTGATGTAAGTGCATTCTCTGTACAATGGTGTGGAATTAGTGGCGTCATATAAATAGCTGCTGATAATAGATTCAATTTCATCAGGCTTAGCACCAAGGGATTGGCTAATAGCAGATGTGGTGTCTTTGTTTAAAAAGTTAAGGCCCTCATCTTGAATACGGAGTATAGTTCTGTGCACCACTCTAAAAAAAAAAAAAAGAAGACATTTTGGAACTAGAAAGGGGTCATAGAAGGGCGACAAAATTGATAAAGGGTATGGAGTCATTAAGTTATAAGAAAAAGTTAGCCAGTTTAGGCATGTTTACTTTAGAAAAGAGGCGCCTAAGAGGATATGATTACTATGTACAAATACATTAAAAGTCAATACACAGAAGTTTCATGGCAACTTTTTACCCCAAGCACTGTACACGGGACATGTGATCTCCCCCTAGGGTTAGAGGTGAGGAAGTTTTACAAGCAGCATGGAAGGGGGTCTTTACAGTAACGGCAGTTCAAGAAAGGGTTAAACAATTTTTTAGTGATAAAGGCAGTGGTGGGATTCAAATAAATTAACAACCAGTTCTCTGCCCTAATGACCGTTTTAAATATACAAAAATGTGTTTTGCCCCTCAAAACACTCTGCCATTCTTCCTTTGTGCCACTCAAAACACTGCATTATGCTGCCTTTGCTGCCCTTTAAAACACTGTGTCATGCTGCCTTTGTCCCTCAAGACATTGTGCCATGCTGCCTTTGCTTCCCCTCAAAAAATGTGCCATGCTGCCTTTGCTGTCCTTCAAAACACTGTGCCATGCTGCCATTGATGCCCCTCAAAACACTGTGCCATGCTGCATTTTCTGACCTTTAATACACTGTGCCATGCTGCCTTTGCCCCTCAAAACACTGTGCCATGCTGCCTTTGCCCCTCAAAACACTGCGCCATGCTGCCTTTGCTGCCTCTCACACACTGCGCCATGCTGCCTTTGCTTCCCCTCAAAAAATGTGCCATGCTGCCTTTGTCCTCAAAACACTGTGCCATGCTGCCTTTTCTGCTCCTCAAAACACTGTGCCATGCTGCCTTTGCCCCTCAAAACACTGCGCTATACAGCCTTTCCTGCCCCTCAAAACACTGTGCCATGCTGCCTTTGCTGCCCCCTTCACACTCTGCCATGCTGTCTTTGCTCCCCCTTCACACTCTGCCATGCTGCCTTTGCTTCCCCTTCACACTCTGCCATGCTGCCTTTGCACCCCCTTGCTTCCGTTCCTTCACTTACCTTTTCTATTGGCTTGTTTCTTCTCTTTTCGTCTCTTCTTGTCGCGACTCTTCTCCACACTGAATGTTGGGCGTGACCTGATGACATCACGCCCGACATTCAGTGCGGACGGACCAGGGAGGAGGAGGAGTGCTGACACTGTGGACAGGTGAGGTTTGTAAGGAAAGGAGCTGGCCCACTTGTCACAGCCAAGGCCCTTTCAAATTGACAGGAGACAAAAGTGAGACATGGGGGTAAATGTATCAATCTCCGTTTTCTTCAACACGCGGGAGTTCGGCGATATGACAGCTAAAATTTAAAGCGGCGCTGCCTTGTAAAGGGAAACTTGCCGCGAGTTGAAAAAAACGGAGATTGATACATTTACCCCATGGACTTTCCAGCAGAACAAATGTTCTTTTTGTTCAGGGTCATGCGGATACAGTTACATGGAAGGCTCACGTCATGGAGGAATCAGGTATCCTTTTCCCGCCTTTGCGGGGTTCTTTGTACATAACTTCTTATCTCTGTATTTTATCTGTTGCACTTCGCAAAGAGCTCTATTTAACAAAAAGAAGAGTTGAAAGAAGACATCTTTGTCTGACCCCAGACATAAGAGAAAAAGGGTCAGTCTTCCAGCCGCTCACAAACACTGAGCTGTAAATGTCAAGGTACATAATGTTAACATATGAACAAAACATTTCTCCCAAACCAAATCTATGCAAAGCCCTAGTCATAAAGTCATGTGAAACGTGATCAAAGGTTTCTCCCAATAATACTGACTAGAGCCACATGTATATGGCAATCATTGATGTAGTGGACTGTGTCCCTGAGTAAGGCAAAGCTATATGCAATCCTGCGACCAGGAATGCTGCACGTCTGATCTGGATGAACAGTATGCCCAGTGACAACCTTTAGCCTGTTGGCTTGTACCTTGGCAAGGATCTTGTAGTCCACATTCAGACGACATTTCTCCCACTTGCGCTTACACGATTATGATCATTCTCTCCCTCAGAATATATTGACTACTGCTGCAACACCTGATTTCTTGATTCCTGGTGACTATACTACTATGGACATTAAGCAGGGAACTGTACAATTACTACAGGGACACAGAAACATCTGACTTCCGCTGCAAAATACCGAATAGATGTATCAGAGCAGTATTTCTCAAACCCAGTCCTCATTACCCCTAACAGTGCATGTTTTCCAGGTGAGAAGAAATAATTATATCACCTGTGGATCAGTTACAATGTGTCAGTCAGTAATGAATGCACCTGCGCTAAAGAAAGGTGATATGGAAAACATGCCCAGTTAGAGGACCAGGTTTCAGAAACACTGTATTAGAGCATAGCCCAGATATGGGTAGTCATATCAGCAGAATTATGTGGTGTAACTATCAGTGGTTTAAACTGTCAGCATAAAGATGGACCCTAACTGTTGGATATTTCTGTCCTGTTCATACAATAATTGTATAATTGACTGATAATCATGGAAATTTTTTAGGTGGCAATAGACTTATCAGTGTTACATATATATTGTTGATAAAAAGTAGACTGTGTATATTATTAGTATGTGCACACATGGAGTTGAGAGAAAATCTAGCTTATAACTACTGAATAGCACAAAGATATATAGATAAATGTATATTTTTTTTTTATATCATTTAGGAGTATTAAAGATTTTACACCTAATGCTCTTGCACTCTCCTTTTTCTTTTTTGGCTCCTTATACTTGGGAAATTGGTATTTCCTTCTTTGGGGAACAACAGGTAGATTTATTTTGAAAAAGCAAATTGTTGTTTTATTGGCACTGTTTTTAGCTATTGAAATTTTCAGGGGTGTTTTCTCCTCTGATGTTTCAGACCAGTCTTTCTCCCTTATCGTTGACTGGAAATAGACCTGGCTAGACTTACTCCAGCCCAGGATAGATAATCATCAAGTGACCTTTGTCAAAACGAAGGTTCCCATCTTCATATTTATTTCAGGAGTGGTCAAGATTATTATGCTGGAGCCTCAATCTTCTTCATCACTCTGTACTTTCTTGATCTCTACATTTTCTTCTAGGAGTTGCCCTCTTCCATTGGTGTAATTTGTGTCATTCACTGGACTTAATTTCTATTTTCTGCTATTCTTTAGTTTTAAAGCAGGCCTATCCAACCTGCTGCCATCCAGGTGTTGTGAAACTACAAGCCTCAGCATGCTTTGCCAGTAGACAACCTGTTGATAGCTGGAAGGGCATGCTAGGACTTGTAGTTTCACAATATCTGGAGGGCCGCAGGTTGGACAGGCCTGTTTTAAAGCATCTGTTCTTCTAAGGTTTAGCCCTGTCTCTTAACTTGTTTACATGGTCTTGCTCCAGTTTAGTGGGCTCCATCTCAAAATTTCCAGCCCTTCAGTGGTCATTTATATCCCCCCCCCCCCCCACCACCAAAATGGTCTGATCTTCACTTACAACCATAACTAGAAATTTTAGTGCCCAGAGTGAGAAAATAGGATTTTTATACCTGTTAAATCCTTTTCTCTGAATCCATTGGGGCATGCAGGAACATGGGCCTGCAGTAGGACTTTGGCACTTTCAAATGTTCGACATGTTTGTGCTCCTCAATCTTCTGTATCCACATATTGTAGTGAACTCAGTTATTTTTGTAATCGAGACTCACAAAACAGCACCAGAGAGAAATGAAACAAAGAAAAACATCATTACTGCCCAAAAAATCTTTGGTAAACTTGTAACAGGAGAGCTAGATCATAAATGGATTCAAATAAAAGGATTTAAGATGTGTATAAAAATTTTCATCATCAATTTCAATAATCACTAGTGTCATAAATCTTCAATGCCCAATCATCATCAATGAGTGAAGAGATCCCTCCGAGTGATTTCGATCTAATGCCGGAATCACAATGTCCTATTTAAGTGAACCTTAAAAACTACCTTAGGTTGAAATGAGACTTGTAAGACAGAGCCCCCAATTAAAATACCATCCGGGCTGTGGTAAGACGAAAAATACAGTTTTCAACGTGAGAATTTTCACATTCACTGCATCAAGTGGTTCACAAGGAGGTTGCTGTAATGCTGTCAAAACTAATTTCAAGTCCAAAGGGACAATTGGAAAACTGTAGAGTATTCACACCCTGAAATAAGGTCTGCACTTCAGGTAAAAGTGCTACCCTCTACTGGACAGAAAGTGAAGAAAGCTGAACATTTATTGAACTCTGCAGGATGGTTTGGATAATACAAAATACACAAGTCCTCCAACATCTATGGTAATTATTTTCTGAAACAAGCTATCTAGTTTTGAGAATGGCCCCTATCACTGTATCAGAAAATCCCATGTTCTTATGGACCATGACTTTAACTGCCAAACCGTTAAAGTCAGACACGCTAATCACTGATGGTAAAAATGGACTGGGAGTTACCAGATCTTGTCTTGGGGACCCATCGACATCCTGTGAATGTCCTTGTAAGTACCGCCTGTGCAGGATGTGACTGCTGAGGAAATCGGGTCTCCCAGATTTCCACCCCTGGTATGGAAATGGCAGATATTGTTGTAACTTTTTCTGGCCAGTGAATGATCCTGCTGGTTTCTTTCATTGTAATTGAGCACTTTGCCTCCCTGATGGATGATGTACATCTCGGTGGTGGCGCTATTTGCCTGAAACCTTATGGGTTTTCCCTGAATTGATGTCCCTGAACTACAGTGCTTAGTATAGCTGTTGATTCTAAGATACTGGCTGGAAGCTTCGCTTCCGATGAGGACCTGCAACCGGCAATGCCAACATTAGTTGTCACAGATGTTGAATTCCATATGGTGACTGGATGGACCCTTCATCCATTACAGATGCTTTCTTGGACATAAATTGATGTGTTGTCTGGTTAAATGTTGATGCAAGTTGTTCCATTTCTTAAGTTCAATCTAGAATGCTGTCAAATGGATCCTTACAAACTGCTTGGCTTCAAACATCAAAATGATCTTTCCTAAGACTGTTACACAAAAAATGGCTGTGTAATGAGTCTGTCCCTGGTAGAAACACCTAGTTGTCGAGAGTTAAAAAGCAGACCCAGCAAGACAAGTCTCTGTTCATGGACCCGTTTGGAATCCTGGTTGATAACCGTGGGACTCCAGTGTTTGTGCACCCACTCAGTAATCCACCTGAAGCAAAGTGAAGATCATCCAGGAAAAGGATAATCAATCAACCCCTGGACCTCAAAGCACAATGACAGCCATAATATTTGTTAACACCTGTGAAACTGTTGCCAGACCAAAGGCAAACTCTGTAAATGTTGAGACCGAACCACAAATCTGAGAAGGCATGGATGACCCTCCTAAATTGCAGTATGCAAGTAAGCATCCTTGAAGTTCATGGATACCATGAACTTATTCCTTTCCATGCTGTTGATAACAGATCTCAACTACCATGAACCTGTCCACATGGACATGGGTGGTGATGGTCTTGAGGTTCAAGATAGGTTGAAAGGATTGTTTGGTTTTAGGACTAAAAACAGGTTTGAATAAAAATTGTCCCCCTTTCTAAATGCACTGGAATTATCACACCCGCAGAGAGTAATGTGTAAAATGGCTTCTCGCAGGGCCAAGCACATCAGCTGCTAAAGGCAGGTAGTGAAAAAAAAATTGTTTAGTGGTCTGAGGCAATCAATGTTCTATTACCAATCAAAAACACCTCTCGACTAGGAATCCGATATGGAAATGAATAACTGATCTCAGTAAAGTCGCAGATGGGCTCCCACCACAGTCACTACTGGCATGTGCCGGTCATGCAAAATGCTTGTCTTAGAGCTTGTTGTCCTCAACAAGGGGCAGCGAACTGCATTCTCAACACCTGACCCTTCTCTTTACCACCAGCAAAAAATAACTGAAACCAAGAACCCTGTGCTTTGGTAGATTTAACAGCATGAAGCTACTCTTCCCACCCTTTGCATGGCTAATGATCTCATCCAGCTCTGAAATTAATAAGTCATCCCCACAAGCTTTAAACCAGAGGGTTCAGTGAACAGAGACCACTGAATTAAGAAATTATTTCTCCAATCAGAACAGCTTCCAGAGCAGAGTCCCCCAGATATTCAGATGCCTCTGGAATGTGTTCAACCAAGGTCACTAATTGAGATATAGCCATGCCTCACAGTAAACATCCGGAGCTGCTCTGACCACTTTGTTAAAGCAAGCTGAGGTTGAAATGGGCCTCAAAGAAACCACCAACCACTAACACAGATCTAAGAACAAAAATTCAGAACGAATCAGTACTATCCTCGAAAGATGCAGCATTAAGGATCAGGATAATGGTGTCATTAGGCAACAGTGTTATAGGGGCATTTACCTTAGGTGGAAGTTCCCTTTTATCTGTATCAACAATTTGATTGAAAAGTATACAAATTCTGAAATCTACATGTAACCTGAATCTTCCGTTTGGGCTTAGTCTATGCCTTACAGAGAAAAAAAAAATGTTTTGTCTTCCTTTTAATCAGTGTATTGTCTGGCTGCTCAGACTCATCACTGTCCATGACATGTAAAGACTGACGTACCACCTGCACTAATTCATCGAACCCATGCAGTCCAGCAAAGTCCTCTTCAAAACACAAAGAATCCACCTCACCCTCTTCATGAGAAGAGCACTAAGAATCAGACCCTCTCCAGGACAGGACTGAGACAGAACTTTGACGTTTCTGAGACCTTCCCAGTGAGTTCACTAGAAAACTTATACAAGTCCCTGCACAGGCATTGGCAAGCATTTAGCTCAAATTAGTTCATGTAGCGGTGTTGCTAAGGGACCTGATGAGTCGAGGCCAATCACACTCAGATGCGTGGGGTCATTCACTGAAGTTAATTGAAAGAAGTGGTGGGACAGTCCCTTCACCTACAATCAGAAATAGACTGTGCCAGGGGTTTTCCTCAGTCTGGTTCTGCCAGATCATGAGGCTAATCCCGTAGACATGTGCAACAGTTGGCTGTCAACCTCACGTCAAGTGTCCGTGCCTCACTATCCACTGGGCGGCTTCGAATGACATTTTAGACATCTATAAAACGTTACTGATCAAGCACAGCCCGGTCTTAGACTTAGAATTACTCCCCTTCATAGACATGACAGATAAAGGTGGAGAAAAGGACAGCTAGAGTACGCAAACTTGTAAAATGAACACTGCAAAAGCAAATACAAATACCCAGCTGTAGAAGTGTATGAAATGAATAGTCCTAAATATGCAATCCTACCTGAGCTTTAGAAATAATTCCATGCAGCTGGGGACACTAAGAAAATTAGGGAAATAGAAGCTGCTGATGACTGTGTTCCATTATGTGTACTGATATCTGCTGTGAATTGACGCTGTGCTGTCTTGAGGTCTGTGCCGTCCCCCACCCAAAGCCAGGCATGCAATTAGACATGGCAGTAAGTCCCCATCAGTCCCCTGAGTGTGGGACAGCTGTCGATAGGCTACCCCCCACCACACAAGCAGGCCATAGAATCTGCACTCCATGCTTGCCCTAATTTCCCAGAGGATGACTGTCTTAAATACTTTTCCACCTCTTCATTATCAGGAGAAAGGAGTCACCTACCTAGGTGCTCCCCCATTATGCGGGTTCATATAGCTGCAACCACCCACTGGGGCAATAGCATCCCACCAGGTACCTTTGTAATGGGCACCTTGTCCCACGGGTCATTTGAATTCAGGGTCAACTCAGAAAAGAGGATTTTCAAGCACTGACATCTTCACTTAGGGGTATAATTATTAAACGGTTTTCAAGCTGGTGATGGGCCCAATACATCAAAGTGTTACTGCTGGCGAGATATTTTTTGATAAATTATGGCCATAAGTGATTTTTATCTCCTTGGTAAGCTGCAATAAAAATCATTACAGTTGGGCAACACATGGACTACATTATTTCATACAATTGTGGAGCATGGAGCGCACACAATTTGTAACACTATATAGAACAGCTGCTAGTTATGAACCAGGCACTTTGACTAAGGCTCCAAATTTATCTACAAAAAATGGTCTAAAGGCTGCACACAGAAAATGTGAAGAAATCATTCCCTGTAAACATATGGCATGAAACAAGGTCACATATGTGGCAGTGTTTTATGCCATAATATTCCACGTACAAATTAGCTACAACACCTTTATGGTGTATCCAACCACATAAAAAGAAAGACTTAGGGCAACCATACTATGAAGCAGTACTACAAATGTAGACTTTCTGGACTCAAAGACGAGTCGCTCAAATAAGAGATTTTTATTAATATTATAGTTATATTCTCCAGGATGAACCATGGTAGAACAGTGATAAAATAGGTAGTTTGAAACATTGTTCACTTAAGTTTTCAAATCTCTTTTAAACAAACTATATTTTAAAACAAAGTGCAATTTATTTTCCTTCGCTGTCCCATAGCTGTTGAACAGGAATTCATTGGGTATATAACTTGTGGTTTATTTCTGCCTTCAGTTCAAGCTAATAAACAAATTGTGAAACAGACATGCGTAATACAACTTTAGCAGTTTTGTAGAAGGTGGTCAGTAGAATGTGGTTCATTGTGTACAGCTGAATTTTAAAAGGAGGCCAATATACACAAAAATGAAAAGTCGTCACAATTAGTTTAATGAAGTGCACAGAATAGCGATCAATCATGGCAATAAAATAAAACAATTATTTTTGTTTTTTTGTCTGTTTGTTTACATCAAGTGTGCTTTATTTCCTCCACAGGTATTCTGTTAAATAAAGCACCATATATACTGCCAGGCCACAGCTATATAGGATTCTTTACAGAATCAAATTTCTTGTGGTTTAGTACAAGTAAACTTAATTTTGATAATAAGAACCACAGCAATTTGAGGCAACTGCCTCTATTATAAGGTACAAAACTGGCACAGAGGACACCATATTATACACGGTAAAAATGACAAGTTTAAATTACATTATATTGGGTAAAGGGGGTACCCCCCATTATTCCAAGCGGCCATTTAAATGAAAGCCACTATAGCGAACCTGAATTACATAAAACATAACCATTATGATTGGCCTTTACAAAGTGTACTGCAGATGCAATTTTTGTTTCTTGACTTCTGCCTGACCAGGAATTAAGCATATAAATCTATTTTGCCATCCAAGCAGAAAGCACTTGACAAACTGAAGCACAAAAAGAAGAAAACAGGAAGAAAAACCCTGCAAACTTGTATACAAACAGCTTTAAAAAAAAAAAATAAAGACTTAAAAGCAGACATGCTACAACTAATGTCAAGAAGCAGCTTTGTTTTCTTTTCCTGATATCCTTGAGACCACAAGAATCGTGGACTCAATGGTCCTGCACAGGGTATCTAAAATGTCATTTTGCTGTATATGACTAAAAAGTCCCCTGGAATGCTCGCAATTTAATGAGAGGCTGAACTCCTGACTGTCCTGTGTGGGTGACGGCTGACCATCACATCCCCTCAAGTCTGCCAAGTCAGCCAACACTGCGGATATGGACGTGGAAGGCAGCTCACTATCTTCCTCCATTACATTTGTTTCCTTAGGACTCTGGAGTTCTTTCGTTTCTTTACCATCTTCATACTTAATGCTGCTGCTGCCAGGCTGGTCTTCTATGGGCTGTGGCCTCGCAGGCAGCAGTACATCTTCTGTAAATGAAGATGACACTTCTATTCTGAATTCTTTAGCAGAGAGTGGAGAGGGAGATGGTGGGTCTTGTTCAGTTCCTGGATCAATGATTGAAGAGTCTCTAGTCTCATTGTCAGATGTGCTTGTTGGGGTGGATGCTTCACGCTCATTTTTCAGATCACTGATACAGTTGTCAACCATGTGTTCCTCATCACTGCTAACTCGCCTTCGTTTCACTGGAGTAGCACCTTCATCGTCTGGAAAGAAGAAACATCTTCTTTAACAACTCAAAATTAGTCAAAGCAGTTTTGTCTTCTGTGGAAGTTGTATAGAACAGTCTGCTTTATCAATTCCACTTAAAGACAATAAAAAATTGGTATCCCCATATTAAAACTCACATAATTACTCACATTATCTCCTCAAATATGTATTTAATGATAAAAGTAGTGTCAGAGTGGCACTTTGTGCTCCCATCTTTCAAACCTGACATTTATTCCACCAACACAAGTACACAAAGTTTGCAGAATGTGTAATCGCTAATGTGACAGGAAATCTGGAAATATATTAATACAGTACTAGCTAGCTATTATGGAGGGATTAAATGCTGCATTTAAAACTTGTGTGACCCAAAGCGCCTCTGTGCCTTCAGAGTAAATAAGCTGGTTTACTTATTCATTACAAGATTATAAACTGGGGTCACATGGATGCCAAATAGGATTTCTCAAATAGAGATACTTCCTGGGCCTCTGGGGGCCCAAATAGAGATACTTCCTGGGCCTCTGGGGGCCCAAATAGAGATACTTCCTGGGCCTCTGGGGGCCCAAATAGAGATACTTTCTGGGCCTCTGGGGGCCCAAATAGAGATACTTTCTGGGCCTCTGGGGGCCCAAATAGAGATACTTCCTGGGCCTCTGGGGGCCCAAATAGAGATACTTCCTGGGCCTCTGGGGGCCCAAATAGAGATACTTCCTAGGCCTCTGGGGGCCCAAATAGATTTCAGGATTGAAAACTGTCCCGCAACTGTACTTACATAAGTGGGTGTGAAGGGAAGTAGATGTTATAACAACTAAAGTCATATATAATAGATATTCACTTAAATATGACTGAGCACCTTCAAAATTAAGAAAATGAATACATAATATTTAGGTATTTGAACTACTAAGCACTACTAATCAATTTTAATTTTGCAAAATCAATACCTCCTCAAATATATATTAAAATATATAATAAAAGCAATGACTGCATTAATTTACTGAACTTGATGAAGTGACATGCAACTGTGGCTAATTCAGACAATAACTCGATATAAAAGATATTATTTTCAAGTACTGGGAAGTAAAGAGCCACTTCAATACCAACCTTTAGTTTTACCTTCTTTGGATTCTTGCTCTTGTAATGAATTTGTTTGCTGCTGGCATGCTCTGCATTTGCTCAGGAGTTCTTGTAAAGTTGGTATTAAGGCTGCATTCATCTGTTTTGGAGTGTGAACTGAAAGGAGTAGAACCAATGCTCTGAGATCCTAAAACAGGTAAAACAAAAACAGATTGAAAACAAAAAATAATTTTCTACTTACAGTTAAACTGCTTTATCTAAACCTACAGGAGGCAGGAATATTGCAGAAATATCTTCTTGCATAAAATGTATCTGCTGCAATTTTATGGTTTGAACCAACATTCATAAGCATGTAGACTATAAATGCACTATGAACCAATGCCTCATAAATGTTAGTCAGTCTTCATGACATTTATTAATGAGCTCTGAGCAATATTCGTAAAGTGCCCCAGTTATGTAATTGGCTCCTTGTGAATGGATAGGCTGTATGCTCATGAATAAGGACTTATTCCACAAAGTGAAAGCAAGTGGCATATGAACCACAAAGGAGAACATTCTGAGAAGGACTGGTATGCTGTCCCTATTGAAAGAACTCAATGTAAAGGCTTTTAAGACACTACAGTAACAGCATCTTCTCAAAATCATTACCTGTACCTCCAACAAAACCAGCGGGGACGGCATAATCTCAAAATATGCCATTGTGTTCACAGAATTGAATTAAATAAAGCTAGGAATTTCTCTAGGTTGATGCAAAATGTTGATCACAATAAGGAGAACTATTAGAAGCACAGTCATGTAAGAGATGCCATCTCCAACACATGCACATATGATGGACTGTGATGAGACAGGCTACCCTTAAAGAAATAGAGATAAAGGCACCTGATCCAAAGGTTCAAACTGGTCATACTGAAGGAATCTGCAGGAGCAAATAGGGGTTACTGTGAGGATTGTGCAGCTGAAACACCAGCAAAAACCTAGAATGGAAAGGAGGCCATGGCTTTCGAGAAAAATAAATGGAGACCCTGACGCCAGGACCTTCAGGGAACTAAGAGAAAATACTTTTTCCAGATCCCCAGAAGAAAAAAACTGTCCAAAGGCCAGATTATGTGACAATGACATCTGAGCCCGCAGCATAGTCTGTGTGCTGCAGAACCGTAACGGCAAAGGATCAGGAGCTGACATTATGCTATTGAGGGCCAGAAATGCCTTAAAATTATAGGTACGATTAAAACAAGCTTAAAACAGACAGCAGAAATGTTAATGAAAATAAGATTAACAAGTTTTTATAAACAACATATACGTTAAAAACAAAAAGTGTGGTAATCCCATTTAGGACAGTTATTTAAAAAAGGTCACATGAAAATAAATGCCAGTCAAATGTCTACATGGATAATGCATTAACTTAATTATATAGTTATTCTGCAATTTCTGCCATGTAGGACTCCTGCCATCCAAAATCTAAACTGTCCTCCTCACTCTCCTTTTATTTCTTATGTGTGTGGACAATAGCATAGATAAAACCCTTATGGATTGCCTCAAAAAGATGAAGACTTATAAGGGTTTATCCATACAGGGGCTTCTTGTGTTACTTTGTAAAAGAGAAACTGACTGCCACCAGCTCCATGTTCTAACCTTACAGCTGCTGCATAGGGTAAGCATGGAGTTACTAAGCATGTAACATAAAAAAAAGCAAGAGTTGAATTATAAAGAGAATAAATAAACCCTTACGAATACATTTTATTAAGGACTATAAATCAGACATGTATCTTACCCCATTTAAAGTGCTGCTTGCTTTGGAAATTTCAATTCTGCTGATAAAATCACTCTCCACATTTTGATACTGATTGATAAGATGTGTAATTATTGTGTTAATGAGACTAGCACAATTTGTTTCAGAGAAGACCTGACTTTGAACCTGTTAGGGAAAAATAAAGGAAAGTTGTAATTGGATATAATAATCAGGCTCATCCACACAGCCGGCAGGAATCATACATACCTTTATAAGGAAATGGGTCAGGAATGTGTATACAACATTGTTATTGAGGAAAACACGTTCATCCATTAAAATAGTTTTAATATATTCAGCGAAAACTGGATCTTCACACAGTAACTTGATGCAGTTTTTTGCCAGTGGAGACTAGATTTTCAGAAGAAATAAAAAGTAGTTTAAAAATCAAGAACACAATGCACATGCGAATGATAAAGCCCCTAGTTCATTCAAAACCAAATGGGTATTTGCAGCTGAGAGAAAATGCTAAGACTTTTTAGTGACTGAACTCAAACCACACATCACCCATATACACACAGTGCTTCAGCAGCACCTAAATTGTGTTCTGTTCACATTGCAATGAGCAGATCACAACTGATCCTTGAACCTTCTGCTGAAAAGTAAAGATGCTTCTGGCAGGTAAACCATAATCTATCCTGCACTTTGTTTAGAATATAAACCAATGATCTGACAAAACTTAAAAACAGGATGAAACACCTGTTATTAACCTTTATGCTTGGATCACATATCTGGTAACAGCAGGTTATTTAGAATATCTACTCTTTAAATCAGTAGGTTTTGCTCCTCTATCATAGGCAAACCGAGGGGCGAGGGGCAGGGTTCCTAGTGCCTGGAAACCCCCATCCAAGCATGGGACACTGTATAATTGAGGTGGCTGGACCCTGCCCACGCTTCACATGGCTCTGCTTGAAAAGGGAGAGCTGTGTGCACCTAACAGTATTGCACGCAGCATTGCCCATGTATATTATGGGGATAAGAAGAGTTGGAGAGCAGCCAAGCACTGTCTAAAATTATAGCCACGCCCCCATGCATTCTGGTCACGCCCACTGGTGGAGTGGTGTGGAAAACCCCCTCTACAAATTCTGCGTTTGCCCCTGTCTATTGCCGATAACCTCTGCTAGCACCTGACATTTTTACCCCATTATTATTTTTATACAGAACAGTGTGCACATTTTGATAAAATTTTAACTTCACTTGTATAGGACAATAAATAAATTACCTGTGTTTGGCATAACTCAGTCCAGAGTTTTGGAAACAAACCAAGATGTAAGGGCAGCCCTTCATATGCAATCAGGACACCTGAAAAGCAAGCAGCAGTTAACTCTACATATGCTTATATGCCAAAGCTAGTAGTACACTGTCACTTAAATAGAGCTGCACCTTAAGTACTTTTTATTTAAGTGTCATAAGGGGAAGAAAAACGATTTTTAAGGGTCAAAAACTGTTGGAATATATTTTTAAATAAGTTTAGGTGCACTACTTCATACAGGTTTTGTATGTTTCCTTGGTTATTAGCATTCAGATTTATTCTAGAGAACTCTACTGTGATGCACATAATATAATTTGGTAGCGATTTGGGGAATGAGAGTTTGGAAAATAAGGATATAATAACCACATTTTCCTTTTCAGTCTATACCCCTTTAGGCATTATAATTAACAAGTCATATTATTACTAAATAAGAGAATTAGGGGGAAAACTAGTAAAGGGTGATTTTGTTCAGCAAAGTCATATAACTATACGCTCTAACCCAGTAAAAAGATTTTATTGTAAAATCAGGTGAACTGTGGATATTTAGAATGATTTGAAAAATTAGATATATTTAAAAATGTTGCCACTCATTTCAATGGGCTTTGCAGTGTGTGCACTACATGCAGAAAGCATGGGCTATAGAAATTAAAACAGTTCGCCCCCCAAAATTTTTCAACCAGACCCAATTTGTACAGGTGGGTTGGTTCCCACTAAAGCAGGAGAAAGAGTGTGGGGTGCTCCTGCTTACGTGTTAACCAGCACAAAGTTTGACAGACTGGGCTGATTATAATGCAAACAAGGATACCTGCAGCATAGGCTCCAGTCATAATGTGCTCCAGACCCTTAAGTCACTAGAGATTAGGCGCGCGGGAAATACCGGTAAGCGTGTGGGCTGCTCCTCTTGGTCTGAATAGAACAGAGGATCTTCTTGTTACCACCCAGACCAGGGATGACAATGTAATGGTTATAAGTAAGCAATAGATTACAATCTAGCGTGGAACATTTAAGTTCCAGCAATCCCTGGCAGCTACTGACTGCTGGGGCCTACTGGAACTCTTGGAATTAGAAGCTTAGCTTGTGAAACTACATGCACCAGTAGCCCACAATATCTGTACCAGAAAATATTCCAATCACACAAACACAAAAAACAAAAAGTTAAAAACATTTTTATAATAATAAACACACTCAACGACACTGATTTTCCTTTTTTATTAACCTCCCAATCCATCAGGAAATTTCTGTTGTTCAGTAGTCCAAGGTTGAAATAAAAAAAAAAAATTAAAAAAAAAAATGTAGCAGACGGATACAACTTGCTCCTTAGAAAGCCTCAATGAAAATGGATGAACTCAATTGACATGGAGGGGTCAATATGCGCTCAGGCAATCTGAGCAATTTTCCCACGCTCCACCAAATTGGAAGCTATCCACTTCAATACCGTGTGACAACAATGCAAACCAGGTAGATGCACATATTAATTAAATAACGGCCTGAAAATAGCTCTTTACAGAGTGGGAAAGGTCTGTCGACCACTCAACCATGAGAAAATTATTTCCCGCCAAGTACATAAAATCATATGGCTCATTAGTGGAGACATGCACCATAGAGAAATACAACCATCTAAAAAGAAAAGAAAAAAAGGAATCACTTGCAAAGCTGTTTATGCCACAGAACGGAAGAGAAATCGTATACATAGTGGAATACAGAGCTGAGGAGTCACATAAAGCTCATCTAGAAATGCAGTGGTCTTAAAAATGTGGAGCTGTAAACAATTTCAAGGTAAACTCAAGAGGCCTCAGATGCGGTCATGATGATGGAAGAGCAACTTGAGTCAGTGGGAATGAAGAATGTAAAGAAATACCAGTCTAAGGAGACTGTCCAATTCCGGGCTACCTGTCTTAGGGAGTTTTACAAAGCTCTGCTTTTTCCTTGTGAAACCTAAGCAAGGAAGATCACCATAAGTAATCGACATGAGCAGTCACCAACAACAAGACCAAACAGACTGAGGAGATTGTAACTACTAAGCCAAGGGAAAAGATATAAAAGCAAATCAGGCAAATTGACCAATAAGGGCATACCTATCAAACTAAACTAAATTTAAAGCAGGACCAAGGACCAGTAAGGATAAGCTAAATGAGCCATCCATGAAAGAGCATCAGCCACATTTTGGGCCTTACAAACTCTGGTCATGATAAATTTAAGTGGATCTACAGCCTGGAATTAAATATAATGGCGAGAATATCACAGTACATTGGGCCAATAGCTTCCAAAGCAGTATCGGAAGAACCTACTCCTGTTTAACCTGTATCAGCACACTGAAAGGAAGAAAGATGGAGACTGGGTGGCAATGCCAAGAAAACACAATCAACCCAACAATTTGTATTCAATTCCCTAATTTGAGATATCTAGGGGTTTTGGTATGAGGTTATTAAACCGACTTAATGACCAGGTGATAAAAAAAAACATTGTTGGTCCATTCACTTGGGCCAACATGCTCCTTGTTTATGAGTTGATCCAAAACTTGCCAAGACATGACCGTCAACACTGGAAAGGATTCTTGCTCTATTATGGATTCCCCAAACTTGGCATCTCCCTAGCAGCTGTTGCAGCTTAAAACTGTGGCAACGACAAATTGAACAATGAGCTATAATATCTCGCAGAGATCCAATGCAAAAGGACACTGAGAATTATGTACATGATCCGAACAAAATAAAATTACATTCTTCACCAGTAAACAGCAGGAATAGTTCTTAGTTAACAGAAAGTGATTCAAGGGCAACTCATAATATTGAACAGGTGGAAAGGGTGTTTCCACCAAAGAAAAGCAAATGGAACTGACACGGCCACATATGGTCCCTAGTTCAGACACACAAGAACAATGTGGAATTGACGAGCATGGAGCACCCTTGCACCTATAACAATAAACCATAAATTAGGTACACACTACAGGTTTTTCCCCAGATTAACATGCCAATCACACAATAAATAACTGTTAGTTCTGATATTGCATTAGTGTGCATGCTCCAATCATCATGTTGTATCGTCCCAAAGCACATTGCAACGTTTGATTTGATTTTAGAAACGGACTAAAAATCACCATGAACGATGTCAGGCAAATTCTGAAGTGTGTACGCACGCTTAACCAACAATGTTGGCAGATCCCCAAAGAGATCTTTTCAGCAGATGGTTATGACCAATGAGCAGTAAATTGTGTACAGTGTGTACACATAAACCGGTATGCTGATTGAGACCTTCAGTCATTGGAAAAATCATTAAAGTTATTGCATTGACAGAGATTTCAGGTAGTGTGTACCTAACTTTAGACCCCGAGAAAACATTATTTAACAGATCAGAGATTACTTTATCTGTATGAGGAATCAACAGACCTGTCAGTCTGCTGTACAATCTAAAGTAGTTAGCATATCAAGACTGAAAGCTGCCACCTCTTATTTATCAGTTCATATATGGGGCAAGAGAGTGAGCAAATTGCATGGATGAGTTCCTCTGCTGCATGGGAACAAGACTTTTTTTTCCCTATGAGCTGCAGAATAGTAGAAAAGTGAGAGAAACACAGGCCAAGGATAAATACAATTGCTGCAAGCTGCATTAAATTAACGTAAGTCACATTGGACACACCTGAGATGAAACCAGATTTCAACCTTTGCCATGGACCTGTACAGTGAAAACAACCTAGTGCCCACCACCCAATGATCCTCTCACGGACATTCCTGGTTGTTATATAGAAGAGGTGCTTATGATATTAATTAAACCTCCTAGTGATAGGGTTTATGACTCATTGGTGCACATCTGTCCAATAATAAAATGGAAAATACATGAAGTTATATTGGAGGAACTGTAGTTTAGTATTCCTATTTCTAGTTCAACTTACTCAGCTTAATCAAAGCTTCAGTAAACTTTTCACAATTGATTGCTACTCGGCAGAGGAGATGGATAAACTGATGATATGAAGATAGGTAATCTAGCAGCATGCGGTCATACACTTCATCTTTACCCTAAAAAACAAGACACAAAAGTACACAAGTTATTTCAAAGGATCATATTATGTATCAACAGTGAAAAAAAAAAAGCTATGGATCTTAATTATCTTTCACTCATGACTATGTTGATATCTAAACTGTATTGTGGATAGATCCACCACCTTCAGTGTTTGAATAACAGCTTCAGCACTTAGTCTGACATCTAATTTAAAATCCCTTCAAATTCCCCTTAAAAAAAAAAAATATATTCCTTATTTCTAGTTCTTGCTTTACACCTCTCAAAGTTTGCTTACATGTCAGCCCTCGGAATAAAATATGGTTACATATTATAACTTGAAATAAAATAACTATTCACAATGTAGGCAGGTTTAGATGATAGTGTATGTATTCATTAAGCCAGAAAAATACATATTTAGATTCCAAAAGACTAATATCAGTGCAGATTCAAACAAAAGTTAAACTGTTCACATTCCCCCACCTTGTTAGATTCTACCATTGTGGGCAAGAGGCACATATTGAGCTCTGGGCGGGGAGGGCGGATATTGCTTTTTCCTCCTATGAGTTTCATGTTTTCACGACATGGAAAGTATGGACCAAGGGACACTGAAATAAAAAACAGAAACAAATTACAGCATCTGACACACAGTTGAGAATGTAATGTTTATTTTGCTATGTGTCTGTCACTACTACTACTACTACAATATACTATATCTCCTTAAGTTAGCCGACAATACCCTGATAATTACAGTACTTTCCTTGCTTTTGTTCTGTACCATTACTTAGTTGCAAGTTACAATAATAATAAATAATAATGAAATAAAAAAAGGCTTTGAACGCAGTTCTTTGGCAAATCATATGTTTCAATGATCATCAATACAGCATAGAGAATAATAAGCACTTACTTGGGATGTTGCTGTGATGGTATGTACAATGGTTGTGCTGTAGAAATGGGACCAAAGTGTGCAAAAAATCATGAGGACTCAACAACACCAGTTCTTTTAGCACATCTAGAAAACAATGCCAAAGGAACTCGGTTATATACAATAAGAAATTCTGCATAAATCCAAATCCCTGTTGTCTAAATGAAACAAAATATTAGCGCATTATATCAAAATTTTGACTCTGTTGCTCCTTCCTGTAGCATGGTGACTCTACAACAGTGATGAGCAACCAGATACACTTCACCCACTGCCCAAGCTACTATATTCAATAAGAGGTGCAGCCACAGATTAAGCTTGGTGGGGCATTAAGCAGGGAATAAGAGCCAAGGCTGATGGGGAATATGGCAGGAAGGAGCTCTCCACCACCTGTCTACCATCACTGCTTTACAAAAGAATTGCCCTCTGGTGTTCTGCACTTATTCTACTGAGATATTGTGATATCAGCAAAATGCTATGCACAATCACATAGTAACAATGAGCATGTGTGATATAACGGCGACTTGATGCTGGGTGTAAGATGAATAGTTATGCAGCATATGGCTCTCGCATCATTAAATAATCAGAAAATAGGGTCCTAATGGCCAATCAAGCTTAATCAATGCTATATTTACTAGTCTCTTTAGGATTTGTCCCACTGACCAGATACATACATAAAAAATAAACAATACAATTAAATAAGTTACCTATGCAGGCATTTCTTAGTTCTGGAGGACTGTAAGAATTTAACAAGGTTAATAGCTTGTGGGCAAATTCAATCCTTTCCTGCCATTGAATCAGTGCCTGCTTCACATCTGCAGAAAACCAAAAGAACATGTTACAATGTAATGTTGCTGTGAACAAGGTATAGCATTTCAAAAATTAAAATACAGAAAGTTTACATGTATTACTATTAACATTGTATCTATGTATACAATATATGTCAAACACATTACATTTTGTCAGAAAACCCTCTTACCTTTTCTCTGAAGATAAGGACGTGTGGATTTAAGGACAGACAGGAATATGGACAAAAGCTCTACTAAGTCCCCAGTCACATGGCAGGCTGTAGCTTCATGATACATCATATGTAATGTGTTAAAGGACTAAAAAAAAAAGAATAAAAAAAAAAAGTTAATTCAACTTTTTACATTTATTGCTCTAATAAACTAATTACAGTACAAAAACAATAAGGGAAAAATGAAAATAATGAAAATCTGTCACTTTTATAACATGCAGCATTTTGACATTCTTAAAAGTAGCGATTTAATCAAAATGATCATGTAAACTGAGTAAGAGGTGGTCTACTACAGACATATACCCAAAACTGACACCACTACACATAATGACAGACACTTCAGCTCTTCACGTTTTCTTCTAAGTCAAGAACACACAAATGTTTTAAATCCGCTCTGTGGTATGTTTTTCTGCAGTGTGTATTCAGTTATAACATGAACGCATGCTAAACAGTGACCAACAGATCACTAAGATAAGTCAGCTTACCATACTAATGCATTTGGAAAAATGTATTCGCTTCTCCGCTTTTTGGTTAAGATCAAGTGTAGTTCTCTCCTGCCAAAAGGACAGTGGTGTTTAGGAGCCCAAGGTGCTGTATGTGCCTGATACTAGGGACTGGGGGAGATTGAAAGTACACTAGTGGCGGGTTTGTTGCCTAGCCCTAACACTTTTACACAGAGTAAGGCACAAGCACTCATTTTTTATTTTTCCTGGCCTTATGGCCAGACAAGAAAGTTGTTTTTATATCTGAAGGCAGACTTGGGCGAACTCAGGGAGAAAGAGGCCCACCCAAACCTTGCTTTGGAGCCATTAATCCACAGGGATCATTGATGTCAAAAGGCCCCCCTTCCCTAGCTTTGATGAAGAATAACCTGAAGAACCTTATCGCCCTAAGGGGTGTTTTGGCTCCATGGGATGGGGAGGAATTGGGCCTATTTTGACCTCTTGAGAAATGTCCAAAGATCCAAGCACAGTCTGAGCAGTGCACCGAGCGATTGAAGCAAGTGCCTCGAGCTTCAATAAAAATTTGGGAAAACTCACGAGAGATTCACTTATACTTTGAGAAGGGCAGAACACAAATACCATGAAATCTGGTCCCTATGGTACGAATCTAAGCATAGGCGAAGAAGGGTGGTTCAGGATTCTAGTTAATACAATGCGTGAGTCTCGTTTGGTTCGGGCTAAGTAATACTATTTTTATTAAATCTGCTTTGATAAACTTGCAATTTCAAGTGGTGCCTTTGATACTGGTTCTTGCATAATATTCATGCATTCACTTATGTTTGCACGTATTTATCTAGTCAAAATCTGGATCTGCTCCTATTACTTCATATCATTTATATTTTTTACATCTACATTTATACCCGCATTGATCTCATTCTAGGGCTCTGATAAACGGCTGACGTATGCTATGCAATGTTACGTTTTGTCTTTTTCTTTAACTAATTTTGTTTGTTTTTGTACATTTCTCTTTTATATGTACTAAAACTCAATAAAATAATACCTGATTAAAAAAATAAATAAATTTGGGAAAACTATATTACAAACACGTATACAAATGAAGCAAAAAAAAACCAACATTACAAACTATGACTATAATTGCTATGTCTGCAGTCTTGGTATTACTCGTCTATTGTTCTGTACTGGTCTAGTGTTTGTACTGTGTATGGCGCTGCGGAAACCTGGTGGCGCCTTATAAATAAAGGGTAAGAATAAATAAGCCTAAGTACCTAAAACACAAAATTAGATGATTAAATGAATTCTCTTCTGCACTTTTAAAGTTCTCAACGTTATAGCTTACCTCAGTCATTAGGATTAACCCTCTGTTAAATACAACAAGAAGTCTGTCTTCATCAGACTCTAATAATATTCTGAAGGCACTGCAAGACAGACAAAGGCATATTAGGTCATAAGTCACAATTTAAAAGACAGTTTGTGGTATGTCAGCAAGTACTTCTGTTTAGAAAGAAAGTATATGATTTATGTTCGAGTTAATAAAATAATGACAAGAAATTATATCAGGAAATAAATGGCTTGTACAATACTTTCTCAATGATATTCAAGTTTTAGATAAAAATAATTTCCATTGTTCATAACAAAATAGATGACCCTCAATCCTCTGACTAAATAAAACAAGACAAAATAAATCAATCATGGAAATTAAAAGGAATATTGGTAGGAAAATACACTATTAGTAAATATACACAACAACATATTCAGAATAAGTGTAGTTATAAGCAATACAACCAATCAGTTAGTCTTGTAATGGAACAGATCCTGTTATATTAGTCAGGGTCTTTGTTTGAGGTATTCACACACCCTGATTGCAGATTTCTTTCTGCTGTACAATCTTCATTTACAGTAAAACAACCAGGAACTCCATCAACTCAGAAAAAATAAGATTTTTACTCACCGTAAAATCCTTTTCTCTGACTCCATTGGGGAACACTGCGAGACATTGGGGTATAGTAGTGGGTCCAGGAGTCTGTCACTTTATCTACTAGTAGATCTTTGCTCTACTCCCCCCAAGTATGCCCCTCCTCTCCTGTGAATTCCTCAGTTTTGACTAACCAAGCGTGAGAGGAAAGGAGGTGATAATACCTGGAAGGTCTTAAAGTATAGAAACATATGATAATACTTTTCACACACAGAACTATATACAGAGCAAGGGAGGGTGCGCAGTGTCCCCCAATGGAGTCAGAGAAAAGGATTTTACAGTGAGTAAAAATCTTATTTTCTCTTTCCTGCCATTGGGGGACACTGCAAGACATTGGGGATATACCAAAGCTTCCTCAAGGGAGGGATTGCTCTGGACCAGCTGCGCGTAAAACTCTGCGGCCAAAGCTTGCATTGGCCGACGCGAAGCATTGTAACCTGTAAAATCTGGTGAACGTGTGGATGGAGGACCATGTCGCCTCTCTACACAACTGTTCCGCCTACGCGCCGTGTCTAGCTGCCCAAGAGGCGCCTACTGCTCTGGTAGAATGCGCCTTTAATCTTTGCGGGACGGGTTGCGAGGCCGTGACGTAGGCCTCTCGAATTGTGGATGTGATCCAGCGGGCAAATGATTGCCTTGAAGCTGGCCACCCCCTCTTGTTGGTGTCATAGAGGACAAATAGGTCTGTGGTTTTCCTAACAGGAGCCGTGCGGTCTATATAACAGTGCAGTGCTCGGACTACATCAAGTAACTGAAAAGCCTCCTCTTGGGAGTCCTTTCTGACCTTGAACGCCGGAACCACTATCTCTTGGTTCAGGTGGAATCTGGAAACCACGATAGGGCTGAACGAGGGCTTAGTGTGAAGTACCGCCCTGTCTGAATGGAAAATGAGAAACGGGGGGTCACAGCGAAGCGCCCCTAGTTCCGACACTCTACGCGCTGACGCTAGAGCCAAGAGAAATGCTTTTTTCCACGTGAAGTGTCTCAATGTCGCCGAGTGTAAAGGTTCAAACGGGGACTTGGTGAGGGCCCCAAGGACCAAGTTGAGGTCCCAAGGCTCCACTGGATGACAAAATGTGGGCTGTATGTGAAGAACCCCCTGCAGAAACGTTTTAATGTTTGGGAAGTCTGCTATCTTTTTCTGAAAGTACACTGACAGAGCCGATACCTGTACTTTGAGCGACCCGAGGCGGAGGCCCTTGTCTAGGCCGTCCTGTAAGAAGTCTAGTAAGCGTGGGAGGGAAAATTTGGAAGTGTGGAATCCCTTAGATTCGCACCACATAATGTATGCCTTCCAAACCCTGTAATATATGGAAGACGATGAAGGCTTTCTGGCCCTGATCATGGTTGTAATTACCTGCTGCGAGAGCCCTAGCCTTGAGTACTAGGGTCTCAGTAGCCACTCCGTCAAAGCTAACCGATCTAAACTTTGGTAGAGGAAAGGACCATGAACCAGAAGATCTGTTCGCATGGGACGGCGGAATGGGGGGGCTACTGCCAGCCCCAGAAGGTCTGTGAACCACGCTCTGCGTGGCCAATACGGGGCTATTAGAATCGCGGGCACCCGTTCTCTTTTTAACTTCTTTAGCACCCGAGACAGCATGGGGATGGGGGGAAATATGTAGACCATTCGAAACCTCCATGGGGTCGTCATGGCATCTGTGAGCTCTGCTCCTGGGTCTCGTGCCTTTGCACCGTACCGCTTGACCTTATGGTTTAGTCTGGAAGCCATCAGGTCGATCTCTGGAGTACCCCAGCGATTCACCAGCAGAGAGAATACCTGCCTGTTTAGGGCCTATTCCCCTGGGTGGAGTCTTTGCCTGCTGAGGAAGTCGGCTTCCCAATTTTGTACCCCCAGTATGAAGATGGCCGAAATCTTGGGTACATGAAGTTCTGCCCATGCCATTATCCGTTCCGCCTCTCGCATTGCCGCTGAACTGCGAGTGCCGCCCTGGTGGTTTATGTAGGCTACCGTGGTGGCATTGTCCGATTGTATCTGTAGGGGCTTTCCTGATAGGAACCCCTGGGCCCTTGTTTATCGGTAGTCTGGCTTCCTGAGGGGACCAGAGACCCTGTGTCCTGTTACACCCCCCCCCCCCACCCTGACAGACTTGCGTCCGTTGTGACGACCGTCCAAGACCAGGTCTGTAAGGATTGGCCCTTCAGATTGTTCTTGGATGTCCACCAGGCTAGGGATAGCCTTGTGCGTGTGGACTGGTGAATGATCTGTCTGTCTAAATGGCTTTGGGATCCCGACCACTTGTGTAAGATCTCTGTCTGAAGTTGGCGGGAATGAAACTGTGCGAATGGGACTGCTTCAAATACCGAAACCATTGTTCCCAGGAGTTTCATCAACTGAGGAAAGAGACTCTTTTCTTTGCTAGGAGGGCTTTTGCCTTCCTGCGCAGTGCTAAAGCCTTGTCTGGCGGGAGATATATTCTCTGGGTCTGAGTGTTGAATATCAGGCCCAGGAAACGCATCTGCTGCGCTGGGGTTAGTGATGACTTTGGTATGTTCAACACCCAGCCGTGGCTTCGAAGGAATTCCTTTGTGGTCTCTATGTGCTGGATAGGAGAGCAGCTGACGGGGCCTTCAAGAGAAGGTCGTTGAGGTAGGGGATAATAGTAATCCCCCTTTGCCGCAAGAGACTCGCCATGGTCGCCATGACCTTGGTAAATACCCTGGGAGCCGTTGCTAGGCCGAAGGGGAGGGCCTTGAACTGAAAGTGTGCCTCTCCTACCGCAAAGCGAAGAAGGCACTGGTGTCCCTTCCATATAGGGACATGCAGGTAGGCATCCTTGATGTCTATGGATGCTAGGTATTCCCCCTTGCTCTATACTTGCTATTACTGAACCCAGGGATTCCATGCGAAATTTCTGAACCTTTAGTTGCTTGTTTAGCAACTGGAGATTTAGAATGGGCCTGAAAGTGGAGCCTGGCTTTGGTACGAGGAAAATGTTTGAGTAAAACCCTCGACCCCTCTCCCGGGGAAGTACCCGTACTCGCATTGCTGCTGTACCCGATGGCCTCTTGGAGCGCCTTGCGCTTGATTGGACAAAGGGGGAGGGGGGTTCAGAAGAATCTTTGTCTGGGGGGCTGGACTAAGTCTATGACGTAGCCTTGGGACACTATCCCTCGAATCGAGAGATCCGTTGTGGACGCCCACCATTGATCCCTGAAATTAAGGAGTCGTGCCCCTACCTCTATCTCCCCCCGAAGGGCCCCGTCAAGCGGAGTTCTTTTCCGCAGGGCGCGAGGATCCCCTCCTAGTAGCGCCCCTGCCCCCTCTGCCTCTGTTAAATACTCCCCTAGAAGCTGAGAACTGGCCTCTAGGGGAGGCTCCACCGCCTCGGGTAAAGTTCCGAAAGGACAGTAATCTGCCCTGGCGGGGTCTATTGACTACCGTCGGGAGAGCTCTTTCCCCCCGTAGTTTCGTGAATTACCCTCTCGAGTTCTGAGCCGCAGAGAGTTACGCCATCAAAGGGTAAATTCTCTAGAGCTTACTTAGAATCAGCATCTACCGCCCACAATCGAAGCCATAGGCTACGGTGAGCCGCCACTACAAGTGCAGAGGACCTAGCATTAACAGATACGGTGTCTCTGTGGGCATTTGCTACAGACTCAGACGTCTCTAGGACGTGCTCTGCTACGTCTAAGAGCTCCGTACGAGGAGTGTTGTTCTTAAGGCCTCTAATTAATTCCACTGTCCATAGTTGAATGGCTTTGATAGCCCATGCTCCGGCCAAGTTTGGTCTAAACAAACTGCCGATTGCAGTGTATGCTGAACGGAGCGCCATGTCGCACTTTTTATCAGTGTGAACCTTAAGGGCTATCCGCTCCTGAACGAGAATGGCCGAGGATGACGCTAGCCCTGCTACTGGGGTATCTACCCTAGGTAAAGCTTCCCATTTTACTGCCTCCTCTGGTGGCAAGGGGTACAGGGATCTGAATCTGGACGGCATCATAAACTGCTTATTGGGCTTTTGCCAGGCCTCAGCTATAATCTCCAACATTTCTGGTGAATGTGGAAATGCTGGTAATTGTGCCTTTGTTCTCTTAAAAAGGGAGACCCCTGCGGGTGCCGAGGGCTTAGGTTCAGCAAACCCAAAGGTATGCCCGATCCCTAAAATGAGACTATCCACACTATTTGCCGAGGCTGCATCATAGTCATGGTGGTCCTCACCCTCTGGGTCTATCTCTCCTTCCTCAGGTGAGGAGAAATCAGATTCCTGATCCTGGTTTTGAATCGTATCAGAGATAATCCTCTTGCCCCTATGAGTAATAGACATTAATCTATCTTCCCTGAGGGCTTCCCCTGTCTGTGGGGCTGAGTTTTCATCAGCCTGACTGTGTATGATAGTGAGTGGAGTGGAGCTTTCACGTACCTCTGCTACCCGCAGCATGGCGTTAGCTAGTCTTTCCACGGTTGATAAGAAGGATCGTAGCCAAAGCGGTTCTTCCACTACTGTAGACGCCTCCTGGGTTGAACCTTTTCGCGCCTGGGCGTCAGCGGTGCAGGCTGTGCAAAGGGCGTTACGGTCTGTCTGTCCAACTGAAAATTTAGTATTACATTTGGCACAGGTATAATACAACGCAGAAGCTACAAAGTGTCCCTTGCTTTTTGCTGTCCCCTTCTCAGCCATTGTCCTTTCTTAAGGAACTTAAGATAATACAGTATTAATGAAATTAAAGGCTGATGGCTGTTAAGCTAGGAAATCTACCAAGTCTCTATACAGGGTAGTCCTAGAATGTCAAAGCACCCCTCCTCTAATCATATAAGGTACAGTGCTGTCTGTGAAAGAACAAGAGTGCAATAAAATCACAGTTCTATAATAACAAAAAAACCTTGGTTTGTATGCTTAATAGGCACCAGCCTGTACCGATAGCCGAGCGTGTCAGCAGAGGAGAGGCAGAGTAGGGCGGCGCTGCTCCGGTGGTGTCCCTGTGTCTCCACGTGCAGGCAGAATCCAGATTGTGGCCGGAAATGACTGAGAGGAAGGAAGTCTGTCTGTACCTCCTCCTCTTACTGTCTCTATGTTGCCGCCCACTTCCTGTCTCCTGCGATAGTGCCTCCTTCAACATGGCCACTGTGTTCGCTCGGCGCACGCTATGTTAATTAGCCCAGGTGCGTGTGCCGTATCCTGCATCCTCTCTCACCTCCTAAGGAGTGTGAGCGATGCTTACCATCCCCCTTTGGCTCGTTGCCGAGGCGATTGAGCGGGGACTTGCCAGCATGAACAGTGGTCCGGGAGGAGAGGCTGATGCAGCTTCACTCCCTTGTCCGCTAGCGGGGCTGGTGCTGCGGGATCGAGTAATCCCAATTACTGTGCTCTCCACATATGGATCCAGCTTCTGGCCAGTAATAAACTGTGGTGCCCCAAAATTGCCCTCTGTAATGCTCGTTCTCTAGGGGAATGCCGACAGAGGTGCCAGTAAGTGAGCCTCAGCTGCTTCTTACCTTCTGCGGGACCCGGAGTGAGCAGAGCCAAGTCTTGTTCACTCACCTGGGTCTTGAGATCGAGCCCCGCGATGCACCTATAGGGAAATAAAAATAAAAACGTGTAAACTATAAATCTAACTTGGTATAGGCAGGAGCCCATACCTTAGTGACCTTTGCTACTAGTCACTTTAAAGAAACAGGAATTCACAGGAGAGGAGGGGCATAGTAGGGGAGGAGAGCAAAGATCTACTAGTAGATAAAGTGACAAAGACTCCTGGACCAACTACTACACCCCAATGTCTCGCAGTGTCCCCCAATGGCAGGAAACAGAAATATTTTTGCACAGCCATCTCTTGTCCTGTGTAGCAGACCTCTGGGGGTCTCTCGCTTAGGAAAGTCACCTTTATTTTGTATCATTGTAAATCTGGACTAAGGATACTCCAGAGACGATATGGCAGTGTAGTGAATGAGGTACCAGATTGGATGGCAGTGGTATCTGTACAACCAAGAGCTGTGAAAAACTCCAACAGCCATTGAAATTTAGACTCGGCAGCATTCAGCTCATATGCAAAAAAGAAAACTATTTTTGTTACCATATCCCTTTCTTACAGGCCTATACAGTCAATAATCAAGTAGTGAAGGAAATTCTCTCTCCTTATATAATCATCTCCATCACTCAAAATTAAGTTTCCATTTAGCATTCCTTTAGAAGTATAGAAGCAGATCATCATCAAGATAAGAAAGAAAAACATTGTTGAAATCTGTCTGGATGAAGCAATAATAATTATTAGTTATCCATGCTAGAAATTAATACCGTTTGGGTATGAAGATATGAGACCCAGCCAATGCAGAATCTGAGTGACCATAAGCTCCATCATTATCAAATCTGACACATGCTAAACCATCCTGACAATGTGGCATGGATGGAATAGTTAATTTCAGTCCTTATGAAAGGTAAATGAACCCACTCAAAAATAAACATTATAGAACCTAAATATAATTACTACTGGGAGGATGGAGTACCCTGTCCTAATCAACGCACAGCAGGATGAAATAAAACTGAATCCTGAGAGGAAGATATCGGTACTTAAAGACAACAGGAGCTTCAAATCCTGGTCCAGAGGTAAACCTACACTTTGTAATTACAGGCATTGCTGGCACAAAAACCAGCAAGGGTGTGATGGACTGAATTTCTACATGGGGTGGAGATGGGGCAATAATAATGTGTGTGGTTATCCTTTAAGCCAACAGCACCAGATGTTGTTCTGTAAGGAGGGCCAGACTGATTTTCACTATTTAGCAGTGCATCGGTATAGCCTGGAATAACTTTTTTATTCAGGGCAGTTGCAGCTTTCCTTTGATACCACAGTTGACTAAATATATTTTTCATTTATAGGCATTATTTCAAATAGCTGCATTCTCAGCTGTTTGAATTGTATGAAATCCCATTAGGGCACTGAGATCTGGTTTAAGTAGGAGAAGAGCTGCAGTATAATGTCAGGCTAACACTGAACAGTGTATTTTGCCTTCATAGTTTATATATGAACATTTTAATTTGGGAGTTTGGTGTTTCTTTAATCATAGCCGCTGACTGTGATTAGTAGTGTAGTGAAAGAGCAGAGAGTTGAGAGGCAAAGACGTACATATGTTTATGGCAATGCAAGGGCTAACCTTGGTAATAATGCTTTTATCTCACCTTATTAATGTTGTCCAGCAAGAGCGGCCGTCTAAGCAACGTAAATAACAGCTTATGGTAGTTTTCTTAAACTGTTTGATATCCTCCAACTCCTCCTCTCTCATGTCCGGTCTCTGAGCTACAAAGAGCTGCATGAGGTTAAACAACTCTTCCACGGCCTGGACAGGAACACAAGATAATGTTAAGCAAGAGGACTGCCAGATGAAAAGCAAAAATATTGCATTGCTCCTATCTGGATGTCCCTGGGCTGTCCAGACATATTCCCAAGTATGATTTAATTTATCTGCACTGATGCTAAAATATATGTTCGTAAGTGATGTTAATAAGTGATTATGATTTTAAGATAAACTGAAACACTTGAGAGAATAGTGTATTTTTACATTGCTTTTTTTAAGGGGCACAGGTTATTCTACTTAAATAATTTATAGAAATGCCATAAATAAAAGCGGTAACAGTGTTGTAAAAGGTAGAGGTGCCCATGTTATACCCAGCTTAGACAAGTTTTTAAAATTTTTAATACAAAGTCCTGTTAACATTGAATGAACATGCTGTTTTTCACTCTTACCGCAGGGTACTGGCTGGCATGTGGAGTGAGATTTTTAAAGGCCCACTGAATGTTCTGGTGTGAGGCAAGTTGTCGAGTGAAGGCAGGAGACTGTTCACAGCACATGCGAAGAATACCATAATAAGCTGGCAGCATGCCACGGTTGAAGAGCACTACATCTTGGTCATCATGATCAGCCAAGATATAGTTAAAGGCAATATTCTTAGTGACCACAGGGTTCTGAACAATAAGGCGCACATTCTCAGGACAATCAACACAGACATTGTACCAGAAGGAAAGGAGAGCTTGTTTGTTATGGTTTGTTGCTATGGCTGGCTCAGACAGCTTGGGCTGGAAGAGGTTCCACAGATCCATAAAATACGTGGAGAACATTAGCTTTTCCGTTTTGGAAATCAAACAGTAAGTCATGAAGCTAAAATAGGGCACCAGCTTTGTGGTACCATGCACAGCAGCATCAACATAGAGCTTTGCTCTAGAAAGGAGGCCCAGGAGGACATTGTACACCTGGTGGAGTACCACTGTTGTATCTGGACTAAGAGGCAGGTCTCGTGTGGGAATGTGAAGAGAGCGCGTGGATCTGAACATCTGACGAAAGGAGTTGCTTGGAATCAGTGATACCAATAGGTAGGCTGCAGCTGTAAAAGTAAATAAAATGTGTGACAACCACAGACTTATTTTTAAAACAAGTTATAGAGTTCAAAATAGAAACCACAAAAAAAAAATCCACAACCACAGAGAAGAAAAAAAAAAAGCTATAATAGGGTTAGATGGGGAAGAGGGGTGGGTGAGGAGGGGCGAGAGGAGTTATAAAGTATACCTCAATACTAAGACTGCAATAGTTGACAGCAATAACACATTTATATCAACAATAAACAAATTTCTGAACACTTTGTTATCAAGGATGATTGTTTGGCAGGATTGAATCCAAGGGCCCACATTACTTTACAAAACTTGTCCAGAGAACTCGAATACAGATTACTAAGCCTGTAATAGCATGTTCAATGCTTGTTCTTAAAGCCTAATAGAGATACTTTAAATCCAGCAGTTGAAACAATGCCCTGTTTTGTGTCAATTTTAACATTGTCTGCCCAATTCACATGCATGACCTAATGGAAAAATATAAGTGCATACTACGCTATGCTGCAAGGAAGCTTTGAGAACACACTTGGAATGATATATTAAAAGTGAGGATAAAGTACATGGTTTTGTGTATGCTTTTAACGAATGGGTAAGCTCTCATTTCCAAAGTGGCAAAATAGATAGTTCTATAGCTTTCCCTACAAGAGCGCGCCTGCCTTGCGTAAAATTATAGATTGGACAGACACTTCTCTTTAAAAACACTATATCCGGAAATATTTGTAATTTTCAACTAGTACAGAAGGACACTGAGGCTTAAACGGGCTCTCTAACCAAACCCTTCCAGACAGGGCCACGCCCAATGATGTCCTGAATAGCCATAAATAACACCACTATACCACGCCCCAAGTTGTTGTATTGTGAGAGGATTAACACACAAATAACACTGACTGAGGTATATTGAGAGAAGGTCAAAAGATTGCAGGACAAAAACAATAGCCTTCTGCAGAAGCTATGTGTACCACAATGTAAATATGATTATAAATCCATCTGTTAACATTTACATCAGACAAGTACCAACAGAAAATAATGAAATAGTGTTACGTGTGTTTTTAAGGAAGGGACTCCTAAATGGTTTTGCTGCAATTAATGCCATGTAAAGCTGGACAATCAATAAAACGTAACTTACATGTTCTCACTCTTGGGTAGTTGTGTGCCAGCAGGAAGCGCTCCACCCAGTTTTCCATATTTTGTAATACCCAGCTATGTGCCAGCTTGTTTCGAGGGGTTTGTACTGCCAGCCAATCCAGGCACTGAGATGGGTTGTACTCAATCACCTTACAAACAACAGGAGGGGAAATCAATTGTTTCAAAATGAAGTTGCTGGGTATTTTTTGCGTCCCTATTTACACATGTGTATTTCCATATATAATTTTACCTCCCATATTCTTTGTAAAATATAAGATGCAAAAGGAGGCATTCCTGGGGGCCCACCAGCAAACTCCATGATCATGGTCAGCAGCTTGAAGAAAGGATTGGCAGCCTGCAATATAAGGTGGCACAACTTTATTTCACTTTCAAAAAATTGTATTTACTACAGCATAGGGGTAATTTTACCCATTACACTGAACAATATTGGTGTCTAACATATACAGTAAGGCTAAAATGTGAAGATCTAAATTATCAGTTATTTAATATACTAATGCTATTACTGATATTTGAAAATGTATACTTTTACAATAGAAAACCTAATTCCTACAGCTTCAACTGTGCTACATACACAGTAACGGCCACTAAAACACAGGGAACATTAAAAACTACCATTAAATCTATATTCTCTCCAGAATGAGACTTCAATGAACATTCAGAATTCAGGACAGTTTGCTCATAAAGGCAGACAAAGGTTGACAGACAGAAGGTGTAAGTAAGATACATAACACAGAGCAGTCAAGCACAGCAGACTGCTTTAGCTCATATACCAGAAAAACAAAATTATTCGATTTTATTAACTTAAATTTAAATGCAAATTTTGTCCTCAACCTTAAAACAAGAGATTTGTTGTAATTAATGTGTTGCATACCTCAGGGGTCAGCTTCGCTATAGATGTGAAAAGCATTGATGCAATCTAAAAGAAAAGAGAAATGGAACCGCATGTAAGTGCAAGTAACTTTACATATTCTCAATTTGACACTATTCTGTCCAAACTTCCTGTAATCTGCAATTAATTTGACAGTGAACACTCAAGAAAAACTGTCATTTTTTTGTAGAGTAGATGGTCAAATAGGAGGATTTTTATACTTACGATAAATCCTTTTCTTTGAGTCCATCTGTGGGACACTGCTACCATGGGGACATTCTAAAGCAGCCCCCTAATGGAGGGACCACTCTAATAGCTCTGCACGCAAAACACTGCGGCCACAACTGGCATTAGAGGATGCAAAAACTTTAAACTTAGTAAAGGTATGGACAGAGGATCAGGCGGCCGCTCCGCAAAGCTGATCCACTGAAACTCCATTTTATACAGCCCAAGAAGCACCCACAGAGGGTGGAATGCAATATGGCCTAATAAAGACAGATCTGTCATGATATAGGACTGCCTAATTGTGGATATGATCCACCAAGCAATAGTCTGCTTAGTAGCCAGTTGTCCCCTCTTATAAGCCTGCAACAGCACAAGGAGGGAATCTGTCTTGCAAATGTACGAAGTTTGTTTAACATATATGCGAAGGGCACGAACAACATCCAAGGATTCCTCAAAACGTAAGCCCAAAGATCCATCCTGCACTGTGATCTTCTGATTCAGGTGAACCTGAAACCACCTTAGGTTGAAAAGAAGGAACCATCTGCAGAACAGCCCTATCATAGGTGTGCGGCAAAAAAAGGCGTAAAGTTCTGACACACTACATGCAGATGCTATGGCCAAGAGAAAAACCACCTTCCATGTGAGCAACCTCAACTCAACAGTTCAAAGGCGCACTCTAAAGAATAGTTAGCACCAAGTTCAGATCCCAGGGAGCTGTGGGCGGATCGTAAGGAGGCTGGATATGCAAGATATCCCAGTGCATGGTCAGTATGTTCACTGCTACCGCCAGAGGATCCCTGGTTCTCGAGGAGAAGTTATCAGGTTGTTGTCGGGCAGACCCCACCTCCGGGCCAGCAACTGAAAAAACCTCCGGACATAGGGACTCGTCAGGCAGCATCTCGAGTCTGTTTAGGTAGTCCGCCCAAGCAGAATCTGAGCTGCCACTTGCGAGCCTCCCACAATTCTGGTACCTCACTGATGATTTACATATGCCACAGCTGTGGCATTGTCGGACTGGAGTTATAACAGAGTACCCTGCAGAACTTGCTGTGCTCCTTGTAGCAACATAGCCTTCAATTCCAAGACATTTATGGGAAAAAAGGTTTCCCTGAGGCTACCAGGTCCCCCGAAGACGCAAGTGTAACACCACGGCACCCCAACTTAGGAGGCCTGTGTCCGTTTTGACAATGGTCCAAGACCATGTGGCAAAGAAACTGCCCATGGACAGAAAATCCTTCATCAGCCACCAGCTAAGGGATAGACGGGATTCCGGAGACAATTGGATGAACTGGGAATCCAAGTGAACAGTGGAGCCCGTCCATTTCTTCAACAGGCCCCACTGAAGGTGCGTGAATGGAATCTCCCGAAGGGAAGTGTCTTGAAGATGGAGATCATCTGGCCCAGAAGCTTCATGCATACTAGCATGGAAGGCAGAGGAAAGGCCAGAACTCATTGCACAGAGTTCTGAAGAGGGCGCACTTTGGTGTCCGGAAGAATAATCTATTGCAACCTGGTATCCAAGATTAGACCCAGGAAGACCATCCACTGACAGGAAGTCGGTTGGGATTTTGGAAGATTTAATATCCACCTATGTTGTTACAGAAATCGAATGGTAACAGATGTTCAATCAGTAGCTGGTCTGAATCTGCCTTGATCAGCAGTTTGTCCAGGTAAGAAATTATGCTGACCCTCTTAGAGTACAGCAGTGCGGCTATTATCGCCATGATCTTGGTGAACACCTTTGGAGCTGTGGAGAGGCTAAAGGGAAGAGCCCGAAACTGATAATGGGAGTCCTCCACTGTGAACCTGCAGTGATTGGTGACCTTTCCATGGGAATTGTGCACATAGGCATCTCAAATGTCGATGGACGACAGGAACTCCAGTGATTTCAATCCGTTGATCCCGGATCTGATGGATTCCATGTGGAAATAGTCCACCCGAAGGTTAGGATTTAGAGCCCCGATGTTCACAATTGGACGGAAGGACCTATCTGGTTAGGGGACTCGGAAGAGATTGGAATAGAACCCCTTACCTCTCTGTCCCTCCGGGACCTGACAATTAACACCTGCGTACTAGCCCACACCTGTTCCTCCATCTGAGGTGTAGTGCTAGCCTGGGACTGTTCTCCCAGAGTTCCCACTTTACAGCCCGCACAAACTGTCTCTGGGTCCTGCTATCCACTGTTTTGTGCCACACATTGAAACATAAACAAACAGCGCTGGTTTTCAATGAATATATTAAAGCTAAGCTCACTATGGCAGAATAGAACAATACAAACTGGGAATGGCAAATCCAATTATTTAATAAAAATGTAATATAGATCACAAGAATACATAAATCACTCGAGTGACTGAAATACAAACAATTCAGAAAAAGATCACAGCTTAATGATCCTCGCTAAATGAAGAAGCAACCGCCGACACTGGCAGGTAAGTAGACAAGGCCCTTGTCTTTGAGAAAGTTTGGCAGAGCTGAACGAAACGTGTCAGTCGGTGTGGAGTAATATTACGGAAACATTTTGTTTTTGTTTATTTTTACTAAAACTGCACTCTACATTCTCAAGTGTCCTGTGACACACTTATACTTACATGCTCAGCAAGGCGGTTGTTGTACCGGCAAAGGCTGAAAATGAGATTACAGGTTTGTCGGATATTAATTCCATCACGTATATGTTGGAACAGAAAAGGAAAGCCCTAGAAAACAAACACATTTTATTATGGAGTCATTCATTTATATATTAAGGTATTATGTCATGACACCCTTTGCAACGCCAAACACTTGCAACATAGTTGATCATTTGCTAACTGTACAGCAAACAACTCCTGCATTGAATGAAAATAAATAAAATAAAAAAAGTTAAAATGCATTTATGTAAATATATTAAAAAGAGAAAATAATTATTACCTTTCCACCTGTCAACGCCGCCATATCATTCTGGGACAAAGTAAGATGCCTAGAAAAGGGGAAAAATACATCTCACTTGATTAACAAATACTGATAATATAATCCTTTATTTGCAGATGACATGTTAAGAGATTGTGAATTCCTGATTAGCAATGATACAGCCAAGCAGTGTATTGCTTAAAGAATAAAACTGGATTTTCAAGGAAACACAACAACCAAACATGTACATGTTTGAGAAACATTTGGTGTATACAGTTACAGGGTGTTTTCATTAATTAGTTAAGTTACATAATATGCAAGAAAACAAACCCATTAAACTGCTTAGGTACCTGTGAACAAATGTATGCCCATTTGAATCGACACAAGAGACATCCACACAGGAATTGGGCTGTCAATCATATTTACACTGCATTTCATATAGAATGCTGAGCATGTGATGTACAGATGTCCCTCCATTTCCTCTGGAAACCTTGTGAGGTTATCACTGGTGTCTCCACAGCGAGGGCAGAGCAGTGGGGTTTAAGACTAAGAGGAGCTGTTCAAATAATGTTCAGAAATCATGGGGACAAATCACTAAAGCCCATGCAGTATGGACAGCTGATGACAACATATTTATTCATCATTATTCAACTCTAGAATTTTGTATTACTCACAAAGTGATATTGGGTAAATCTAATTAACACCTACTAAATGAATGAATCAGATCTACTTGTCTGTAAGTAACCTTAGAAAGACAAAGTGTGTGAGTGTGTGAGTGTGTTAACCAGGACAAATGCACCTGCCAGTTGGCCCAGTCCGATGGACAGGGCTGAATGGGTATATATAAAGTTGGAGGAAATTATCTGAACATTTTTGCTTTTTATAGTTTGAGAGTTAGTTAAAACGATGTTCTTTCAAATCTAATTTTGATAATGTGGCTCTATGTGTGTCTCATTAAAACACGTTGACAGGAACCCCCAAAAATTTAAAGTAAGAAACCAATTTGCAACTTAATCTATAAATATGGTTTATCTTAAAACAGCAATGAAACATTAGGTTTTCATGCCTGTGATTTGCTGTTCCTAGAAAGACAGGTGGATTACATTTACTATGATTCCAATTGTTTGCTGAAACAGCTAGTAAGTGAAAGAAATAACCATCATCCAACCTCTCAGAACGAGACTGTTCCACTAGGAAAGCTATGAGAGCAATCATCTTTTCCAAAGCTGCTGGCCTGTATTTTTCTTCGGCAAGTGAAAGAATATCTTCTTCTTCCTCTTCCTCTCCTTCTTCTTCCTCAGATAATACTTCAACTTGCGGCTGCAACACAAAGACAACTAAAAACATGATTTCTTGCGGACTAAGATGATCAAAGATTTCATAGACGTGGTAAATAAAAGTTCCCCAAAACATGACTAAAACAATATTGGCCGTCGTGAGCCGTGTTAAGAGTGAAATGTTGAAATCGCTTTTGGGATCTTTTAGTGTTTCAGCATAGGACAGCCAATAGCTCACACATCAGTGAATACAAATGTAGAGCGACTTGCTCCACAAAATAAATTTACTAAACTAAAAGGTAGTTCACATACTTACATTTTCAGGCCCTTTGGTACCCATGTAGAAATGCACCATGGTTGATATGGCTTGTAATGATAGCAAAAACTGGCTCTAAAAGAGAAGTTTGTAATCAGCGTAGACACTTATGAAACATAAAAGATTCACTAAGAACAAGAAGAATTACCTCTTCCTCTCCCATTTTGACAAATTCATAAAGAAAGGCAAAGTACTCTGTCAGATGCTTGCTGTGAGGCTTCACACCATGCTCCATGATAGACAGCAAAGTCTTCACAAAGCGAGTAACACAGGAACGGCTGCCTATGTCCTCTACAGGCCCATCCATGTCATCAGAGCTGGAAAATAGATCAGGGAAACAATACTAAACTGCTACAGACAAGTACCAGAGATACACACAATAGCCATATCCAACAGGGGCACAATTTACAATGAATGAAAAATTCAATTACAATAAGCAAAATATTCATCTCTATTATATAACCTATTATACTAGTTAACGTTAAAACAATACAGACTGGAATGTAAACCTGTTTTGACAAATCCGCTTCTAACTTCCTTTTCAATAAGCATGTATGTAATCTGTATATAAAAACCAGTGTTCATTAGGATTTTTCTACTTTTGTTATATATTTATCTCTGAATCCAATGAGGGACACTGGAACACTAAAGCCTGTCTACCTCTTTGACTTTCTCCCTGGGGAATAGAGAACTGGGGAAAAAAAGGGGAGAGAAATCTAGGGCCCTTAACAGGCAGAATTTTATCTGGATGGAAAAAAACTCTAGAGTACTGTTGGGCCTTGCATGCACCTTCTAGTTCCGAAGCCAGATGGCATGTCGTCTAAATTCTAACCCCAATGAGCCTCATATCATTGGTGGATTTCCCTATTTTGAGGCCACACGCATATGCTAGAGCAAATCTGATTGTTGTCTGTCACATTCCAGACCCTCTACCAATTGCTCCAAACACGTCTCACATTACCTTTACTGACCAAAGTCGAAGTTAAGGTGGGTCTAAGAGAGGCCCCTGCCACAGTAAATTGTTATAAGGGTGGTATCACTTTGCCTATCCATGCTCTTCCATGAGCTAGCAGTGTTCACAATTAGAATAATGGTGGTTTTGGATAGATGAACTATGAGAGCAGGATTTTCATTTTCACATATCTTTGCTAGGGAGAGGATAAAAGGACTGCAATCTGTGCGAGACCTGAAGTCTATGGTCCAATCTAGCCCATGGTTCGCGAAGCAGGTCCTCCAACTGAGAAGATGAGGGAAAGGAAGAGGGAACAGATCTGAAATTCAGATTCCTCACTTTTCTTAATCTCTAGTGTGTGCCTGACTGTGCACACAAAATCATCCACTCCCTGCTTCCTGTTGGAATCCTCATCAGGACAGGAGGAAAACCCAGCTTCAGAACTTTCTGCTACTTCACCTTTCTCCTTGGAAGAAAACTCAGAATCGGACCCTTCCAGAATCTGTAGAACAGCCAGAAAGTTAACTTCTTCTGTGGTCTAAATGTGGGGGCAGTTGTCCGAATCCTCTGCACTGAAGAGCATACCTGAACTAGAATCCACACCAACCTAGCCAGACCCTTAGCCCAAGCAGTCTTGTCAGGTGCTGTAAAGGCAGACCCCAAAGGATGCTGGCAGAGACTTGGAGTTGACATTTAGCTCCCAGAGGCTGCTGTAGAAGGGAGATAGGGGGGAAGTCCCTGCTCTGCTCCTAGGTTCTTCATTGAGGTGTGAAATTGCATGGGTCAGAGATTTGGCCCAGGCTGGTTCCGCCAACTCAGTGAGTGCACTTAAAGGCGAGCAAGACCGCTGGTTCTATACCTCAATTCCTCTACTGCTGAAGGTCAATTTGGAGTGAAATCTGGAGCAAGCAAAAATGTTTGCAACTGTTGCCCCTCCAAACTAGTTTCTGAACATACCTCATTTTTTTCTCTGTCTGGAAAGAAGAGTAAGATAAAGAGGACAAATTCAGTTGCACAATCCAAAAGTGGAGCTGCAAAAACATACATAAAGAACAGCACCCCGGGGGTTTGGCCTGGGAGCCGAATCGGATGGCCTGATGTTAGCAGAGCTCCTGCTGGCAACCACGCAAACTGCTACCGCTTCTAGCCTCATAGCACTCTCACCTGAGGAAACTACTTGCGGGTGATCCCTGTGACACAGAGGACCCCAGGGTCATTCCATGTCAGCTAAACGAGGGGTGTCCAGCACCCATCTCAGACTTGTTTGAAAATGTTTTAGTTGAGAGGATGTCAAAACAACTATTTCTGCCAATTATCTCGAATGTCTGACAATTAGTTGATTAAATATTGATTTTTCAATTTATTAAATAGTTTACTAATCGTGGCTTCTTTATCCAGTTTATTTGAAGTATCACGGGTGTTTATTAAGGAATCACCACAAAATTTGGACCCCTAAGGTAACTCTTCCGCCTGAATTCAAAAATCTAAACCAAATTACTTTATCTGCCTCATGTTTTGCGTTACGGCAAAAATGCATGTTTTTCGAATAAAATTAAAAACGCTAGGTTCAAATAGACATTAGGGATCCCATTTTTGGGGGGTGTTTTAAAAAAAAGGCATACATTACTACCACAAAAAAAAATAATCAGCAGGGTACTCTGTTTCATAGTGGAGAAAAAAAAATAATGAAGTTATAATGAAGCTCGATTACTGTTGTGCCACATACATAATTAACATAAGAAACCATGAAATTTAAAACCTTTAAGATAACTTTAGTCCATAACTGAAGTTGAGTCAACAATCATTATTTTTCCCTTGTTTGGAACTTCTTGTAACGGCCTGTAATTTTCCTTAACGTGTCGGCAGAAAGTGTTTACTGCCTTCCAGTACTTCCTTGGATAGTAGGTACTTCTGTTACACAGAGGATGTGAATAAAAGGAACAAAACACTTATCTCTTGAAGGCTAGGACAGCACATTTGTTGATTGGTTTCGTTTCATGAAGTGTACCAGCACATCCAGATGTTATCATACACTGCTGCTATGTATGTTCCAGGTTGCAGATCCATTTTTTCTACATTTTTTGTGAATGTGGTCATAGTGACACTAACTCTGGTTCCTGCTGTCTTTATGCCGTCGGATGACAATCGATATACGTGTAGCTCATCATTACTAATAGGCCGAAATCCGTGATGAGAACGTGTTCCTGCCACAGTCTTTGCTGTTTCTAGACGGCTTTGCAGCTTGGTTTTGCAGTCTTGTATTTCGCTTTGTGACATGTAAAAAAACTTTATGTCATGTACATTTTCATTTGCCCAGCTATACAGGTCCAAAGGTGTCAAGATGTGATGGGTTTCCACTGCTTGCAGACTGGTGCGGGTCGCTAGACGTTTAACTGTCCCTCCAATGCCATCACACAAACTCTTACCATGAGATGTGGCAAAAAAATTCCATTCTGCTTGAATGTTGAAGTCATCCTTATGGAAGCATAAGTTCAAAAAGTTTTTGCAGTTCTTGTATTGTGCACTAGCACCATCAATAAAGTAGTAAACAGACTCCAAATTTGGTAATAGTTTCGCTAAGTGTTTTATAACTACCGTAATGAAGGCATGCACAGTTATGGCTAAATGGTCATGGGCATCGCTAATAACACAGAGGCTCACACAGTTTAAAGTGTCACAATCATCTTGCCTAAAATATACAACAAATGGGTGGAGTGTTGCTTGTGAAGTGTGCCAGTGAAATCCTTGAATTGCATCCTGACACACAATTGAATAATTTTCTGCAAAATCTAGTAATACAATAGCTTCAATTTCTGGGCAAATGGTTTCCTTCAGCTGGCGTAGGTATTCAGCCTGTGACTTCACTGCCACATACAATTCATTTTATGTGGATTCATACAGACACAATGTTAAACGGCCAAACTACATAAACCCACAGCATGTAAGAGACAATGTATGTACAGAGTGGGTTATTTGGCCTGGTCTCACTCATATACCATTCCGTTCTACCACCTGAGGATGATCTCTGAGTCGCTTGAGACCGGGTGGGAAGTTAACATTCAGAAGGCTCTGATGGAAAAATCCAATAATATGTAGCTCTTTAGGGATTCACAACTTGCTCCATCACAGCCATTTTGGTCTCCGTATCACTGAATAGTTGGGACTTACATATTTCTTGTGAATGGTCTACATGGAGAGCCCTGGCTCTTCTATTACTGACCACACTTTATGCTGGATACGCTTATCATATTTGATTATCATTGTACGTGGTTTTGACGACATTTTTTTTTTTTGTAACGTTGTCTTACATGTTGTTGATGAAAATAATGAGGTTTAAAAACCCCCAAAAACAAACAGCACCCAATGAACCTCACCACTACACAGCTGAGGGGCAGACAGGAAGGAGAAGGAGCTGTTGCTTCTGACTTCTCCCAAGATGACTGCTAAGCCTTTTTGGTGGGTTTACATAACTAGGAAGCCACAAGAGGCTCCTTGTGTAGACTGTAGACACATTGACGGCAATGACTGTTTCAAAGTGAAAAAAAAGCAATATGAATTGAAAAAACATAATATAAATGTAGAGGCTACCTAAGGGCAAATATAGAAAACATGCCTAGTGGGCACTGAAAAAAATGAGACCAAAGCAGCCAATGGCGGCATAAACTGAGAGGAGCTTCACTTTTTGCCGGTATACTAAAAGTGCTCCTGTCTATGCTCTTGACACAGTGTTCCATTGTCCCCATTAGGATGAATGAGAACTATTAGAAGTTTCCTTGGATTTTGTGAAAAGCATTCAGAATATAGCCTTGTGCTTTTATATAGCCACATAACTCACAATGTAGAATTTACAGCAATAAGTGATCCCTTATACAGAATAATCTAATATATTGGCAACATAATACTTCTATACCTAAATTTTCATCATTCCTAAACTTGTACTGCTAATTGTTTTCAGTATGTGAAAAACAAAAGCTTTAGCTAGAATACTTTTATACCCAATCCCATTTAGATGATGGCCATGATTATTTCCTCGACTTCCTTCTAGAAATTCTATACTGTCTGTTCTGTCAACAGCATGAATTATCAGGTCTCTAAAGCACGTCATTTTAGAGACAAATTTGCTCATTTCGGAGGGGTTTTGCGAATACAGACCTGTGACAGTTTTCTAGCACATATAGAAATACATTAAACCCAGTTAAAAGGAGTAAATGATCACTAAGTTGTGCTCTATGTAAAAGAACAAAAACCTTAATTTCCTGTGCAAGAGTTAGAGAGAGATATATTATTAACTGGCTGGCTTACCCATCTTCTATGCCTGGCTGCAGGTATAAATGAGCATGTACTGAACGCAGCCTCTGAATAACATGGATACAGAGACGCTGGAACATCTGTTATGAATATAACATCAATGGAATTAAAAAAAAAACAGTTTTAAAAGACATTCGTTAGATAAAGTTTTGCAACTATTGATTCTTATGTATCATAGTTTTGAGATGTTGATAACTACTAGAAAAATACGAAATTACAGGGGAACAGAGTGAGGCTATTGCAATTATTATAAGATTTCAATGAAATCCAAAATGTAATGCTTCAATTGTAAACTAAAGTTTAGTAATATGCAATTTGCTGTACTGCCAAGGAGCTTCAAGTATACATTTGCAAAGCTATTTACTCATATATACTGTGGTGGAACTATTTTACCCAGCATACCATGTCAGTTATGGCCTACTAGGACATGTGAGTCAAAGCATATCCTTGCAAGGCCATTATACCTAGATATGTTTTCTTACGGATTTATGTATGCAGAATTACAGTGGTGGAAACTTGAATTCACAGTCTGGAATAATTCTAATTCCAATCTATATAAATCAGTGAAGAAAATAAAATTATATTGTTTAAATACAGGATAAATAGCTGCCTGTAATGTATGTATCACCATTCATGCAGCTCACCACTATTTAGCACTGGCATATGCCATTATATTATATGGTTTCCTCAGTGGGCCCTTCACGCCCCAGTCTATGGAACAAAAACTTTTATACACATAGATATGATTGACCCACCTGTCTAACAATCTGGTTTGGACACTTGATCAGAATCTGCATAGGCCACCAATCATCATCAGCCATGCGGTCCAAAAACCACTGAAGGGAGAAGAACAAGCTTAGGAATAGATAAAGCATGACTGAAAATAAAAGCACCGAATTAAGATTTTATGGGGGGTATTCAATTGTTTATTTTAACGTGCTAAAACCAAAAAAAACGAGCGCTCTAAAAAAACTTCATATTATACGGTAATTTTGCGCGCGTAAACAGTTAATACGGTACTTACTCGCTGCCAGCGGGCTGAATTTCAGCTCGCTGCTCAGGGAGCTGCGAGATGAAATTTAGCGAGTAATTACCGTATTAACGGTAATATTTTTAGAGCGCTCGTTTTTTTTTGGGTTTAGCGCGTTAAAACAAACAATTGAATACCCCCCATATTTCTCATTTACTGCATCTGCCATTTGCAACTAAAAGCAATATGCGTCAAGAATATTCCCACTGTGCATACTTCACTAGACACTTTATACAACTCACCTCACAAGCTGCCTGGCTGTTGTTAAACTGTTTTGTCAGTAGTTCAATCCACTGAAGCATTGTGGGCTAAAAAAGAAAGAAACAGTAAGGAAAAAAAGTGAATGATTTAACAACTTAGACATTTTTTCCAAAATGCAAATGTTTTGTATTGGTGTATAAGTCCAGTGTAAAAAAAAAAAAAAAAAAAAAAAGAAACCCCGCATTTCTATACTTTTCAGATAAATTGAAGCAAAAAAGATTAGTCACAACTGAGAAATAGAGGCCTTCAGAATGGTCAATCATGCGGTTCAAATCTGCCTGCCTGACCCTGAGACCGTGTTCCCATCTGGCTGCCTCATATAAGTAGTCTGTCTTTTGATTAGACAGCACGAAAACATACACAAACCTCACTAGTTAGGTACAGAAGAGTAATAACAATGCGTTTAAAAAAAAAAAAAAAGTTACATTTGTTCAACACTGCAGATTTTTATTAATATTCTATTAATATGCAGCTATACACCCTCAGTGATATTGCATGTTTTAGAAACATCTGGGAGGCTAAGAAGAGGTCTAGCATAACCCTATAAGGTGAGCATGTTGCATGACTTTTCTTATTAAAAAAAATGTTTTTATTCAAGTAAAGGTTCTGAACCCCATATCAGGGAGGCTCTAATATCCCACAGTTACAGCAGCTAGAGATATGCACTGCACTCACCCATGTTGGGGATTAGATTGGTTTAAATGGCAGGATAGTGCAAATCTGCATGGGCGCATATCACGCACTCTCTTTCATCCACAGTGATTTCATACAAGCTTCACTAACTGGAGTAGCACTCACTCTGCATCAGCACCCCAAGTGTTTTATAATATAAGTGTACCAGTAAACAAGGTGTCCTTATAGTGATCAGACTATACTAATGCATTTTCAGTTTTGTTGAGGTCTTTTAATTCATGTTTCAAAACTCCTTAATAACATTGTATTTAACAATAGCTCACTAAGAGCAATCCCTTCCCAAACTGTTGTATAATGTGAGATATACTCAGCCCTATATTCCCTAGATTTACCAAGACTGAGTATGCAGGTAAACAGGAATGAATAGTGTGTTGAGTGTCATCATATTGGACAAGTCTCTGCTTATTTTGATGGAAGTAAGCGGGGCTTGACTAAATAAACAAACATTCTCTGTAGACTGGAGTTCACTACTGAAAAAGGTCATAAATGGTAAATTTTGGATGCATAAGGGATTTTCACAAAGTCATTTAAGCATGCATAATATTTCTCAAACTCCTTGTAGTTGAGAAAAGCTACAAAGACAGCATAAAAGAGAATCAGGGAAGATGATGCACTGGCAAACATCCAGTAGAGTAGAAATGTTATAAACAAGAGGCAAATTACTAAAATTGATTACAGTTATTGAAATGCAAAACACAATGTCACTAAAATTTCAGTAGGGGAAAAAAAGAAAAAAAGAAAATGAAAAAAGAAGCTATGCTCTGCTTTACAACGCTATATACGCCAAAAGAGTAATACAAGGAAAGATGTTAAATGGCAAAGTAGGACATATGGACGTAGAAACATGTGGGTGAAATAGACAAACATTTAGAAACAACTTTGTGGCTGGATCGCCAATACTTAGCTTATAAATAGACTTAAATCTAACACAATATTAAGGATTTTACAATCTGACCACCATTACTACACTGTGCAGTATCAAAGCAGGGTAACAATAAAAGGTTTTAGCAGCGTAGCACAAGACACACTGTAATAAAATCTTCTATGAGCGTGAAGTGTGTAGTTAATGTGGCGTCTGATTGGATTACCTCGTCTCTTGTCCAAGCAGATGAAACATTCACGCCAGCATTCTACTCAATAGACTAACCAGGATGGCTTGAAATCACCACCACTGGAAATCAACACCACTGGTCTAAAGAAGGAACACCCGCTAAACACAACAGTGTGTTGACATTACAAGATGGATAAACCCTTTAAGTGTGATTACATGCCTGATCCAGGCATGTTCTTATCTGTGCTATGTGGAAAGTACCTCACTCTGTTTCTTACCTTCCTCCCCAGTATTCTCCAATCCTGCTTCTTCTTTGTTGACTGACAGCACCAACAGAGCAACATAGATGGTTAGAATCAAAGCAGTGCGAGTGGGGTTACTAGGGAGGAAGGGAAAGCTATTGTGGTCTCTTTTCTATAACCCAGAGTAAAATATGTAATAATTTAATCTGATAATAAATATGTATTGCAAGCATAAAATTCATGTGCAATATGCAGATTTTTTTAATAACATGCAAAAACAAAAAAAAAAAACAAACAAACACCCCCCGAAAAAAACAACAGATTCCAAATAAAACCTCTGAAATAAGTTCATATGTATACAATACATGATCCAATCAAGTATTTCTTAATGAGTAATAATAATAAAAAAAACTAGGAACAAGTACCTTTTCTTTTGAATGAATAAAGGTCTCCAAAACAAATGATGTACTAAGCTGTAAGAAAACCAAAACAAAAAAACATACACAAATATAAAAATTGCAATTGATAGAATGACTCGGCAAAAGCCCTTAAAACAATTAACATCTACAACTCTGTCTACACAGATTTAACATAACACTACTGGTGGATGCAAAATTCAAGATTTATTGTTAAAACTGAATGCGGTCTTCTCACCAGTCAAAGCTACAGAGGTCATGAAATCATTCACACCTCTTTTTGCATAGTAGCTGCCCCAAACTACTCACCCTTGGAAGCCCATGGCCAGCTACTGTTGCTCTTCACAAGCAGTTGCAGATCTCACAGTGCTAATGATTACATATTGTACTGAACTCAGATTAGTAGGAAGTAAAACATTAGCACTGCTAACCAGTCACAGTGTTAAACTTAAATTTCACAGTTTAGGCCAGGTCACTTTATTTTAGGAATAGGCAGGCATGTGCAAGCAGAGCCGTAACTAGGGCTGTGTGATAGGGCGACTGCCCAGGGCGCAACGCTAAAGGGGAGGTGCAGTCTATCAATATTTTAGGCTCATTAGGTTGAAATTGTGGTCTAGGGAGGGGTGGCATTTTTTGTTCTTGCCCCAGCACTAAATAAGATACGGTTCTGTACACAAGTATTCATTTACCCAGTTATATTTCCATTGACACTTATGTTTGAACAATATAAACCTATCCGTTTCCTAAATGACCAAGATAAACAGTAAATAGACATGTATCAAAATGTCCCCAGTCAGTCTGCAGACTGAGTTTTACCTTAGCAGTCATTAGAGACACTGCCTTAGGGTCGGGTAATGTGCTTGGTATACTGCTACACAGCTGCCACATAAACCTAGAAAACACAAGGTAATTATTTCACTCTTTTCTATCAGGTCATTAAGAAAATAACAAATCATACAGAATATACACTCTTACCCAAAATATGTGTGTTCAAATATGTTCTTGTCCTGAAGAAATTGCATGTTGTCATGCCAGATCCACTGTGGAAAAGATACATTGTGATCTATTTTAACATTTTTCATACCGTTAACAATCAGTCAAAATTTGAGAAGTTATCGATAGAGACTTGGTGTAGACAAGACAAGCACAAGAGCAGAGTCTTTAAGCAGAAGCCAGAAACTGTATCTGCTTCATAAAGACTGTTCATCTGCATAAGTGAATAGAAGGCTTTTCTGGCAGCTGATAGAGGAAGAAACTCATTTTTCCTTATATTACAGGACTATTTGCTGGAGCACCACAGGTGATTTCTCCTAGTAAGTTACGTATGAAACTACATATACATACTAAGGAAAAGGTATATGCTATGGGAAAGTAGATGTTTGGGCTGGTCATGCAATGCTTATTTTCATTTCAGCAAATGACTAAAAAAGTATTTTACATAATAAAAGGAAACAACCAATTAAAATACAAACATAAAATGTGTTGCACTTATTGAAAAAAATGATGAAACCTTTAGTACAGAAACAGCTGCACGGCCTTAAATAGCTATTTATGTTGCATACTATACAACTTTACAAATTCAGAATATACTCCCTTATTCCCATGATGAGCAATGTCTCTCAACTGGCTGTGCAAGAGAAACTGCTATTTATATTGCCTACTACACAATTTTACAAATTCAAAATATAAAAAATATACCTCAAGGAGCTCTGAGGAGACATCAAATTTCACCTCCTTGCTGGTTTCCTCCTCTGGCTCCACACGCTTATAAAACAGCATGTAAGCACTGTGGGTCTACAGAGAATAAATACAGCTGAGACAATTCTGTATAATCTGCTTGTATTATTTCACACACTAACACCACCTATCGCTAATGACTTCTCTGAAGTCTAAATACCTTTTCAAAGGAAAAGTCCATGAATTTATCTGTTACAGAGTCATATGTCTTTGTCTAAAGAGAAAAGAATGACAGGGAATTATAAAATTATAAAATTCTTCAGAGGTTACACAAAATGATATTTGCTACCATGCCAAACTGTAAAAAAGACTAACAAATTAATTTAGTGACTTTAATAACAAAAATATATATATTTATATTAACATAAAATCTCCAAATGCCAACAACTAAACTTACAGTCATTTCACCACCAAAGCATTCTGAAGCAAGCTGAGCCGAATCAAATGGCTTCACTTCAGCATCATTGAAAAGATACCTGAGATAAAAAGTGTACATAAATAAAAGCAATAAAAGTTAAGTAAAAGGGAACTATATAAACTAATAACTAGGATTGGGCTTCACTGTGCATGCTCAACATTAGACATGTTTCTGTGCAATACACACACAATACCACCTTATTTTTATCAGAAGATTTTGCATTTTTGCAGAAAATACTAATGGTACAGTAGTTCTCTCGAAAGTGGCAGATAGTGGAAAAGAACACTTTTTCATTTATTAGCAAAAGTTGGCCAAACAGTTTAAATAAAGTATGTCATAGCTCTATTAATAGGTCCCAGACTGAAAAAAATAATGATATCCCATTTGTATGTGTTGACTAGGAGGAGGTGTCAGAAAAAAACGCAACTACCACTTTTTTTGTGTGATATTTGATTTTTTTTTGTCAAAGATGAGATGAGAAATTTAGAAGACTAGACAACCTACTGCCTCAAACAATTGAGTTAATTATCCTTCTAACCCAAGCATAGGATGCATAATAGTGGAACAATTTTACTTTATTTACTAAATTAAAAGTTGTGCAAGTAACTTAAAAAAGGTGACAATGTCATGCATTTCTGTAAGCTGCTTGCTAGTCTCCAGACAAGAATGATAAACTGGTCGTTAAAAAGGTGCCAGGAGTACATATATGCAATAAATACATTTCCTTACATAAAAGCATTTCTTTGGTCATGGATGATTAGACAAATAAAGAGGGATTAGCCCTCTTAAAAAAACAAAAACAAAAGTGAAAAGTGAAAAAAAAAGTCCACTTCTCCTATCTACTTTAATGTTATTTATGATCTTGAAAAAAAATAGAAAAAGAAAAAGAACTTGCAATAACTACACAGGAGCACCCTAGTTCGAAAGAGGGCACATCTACCTTCCAGACAAGAGTGACCCCAAGGGTGTGTGCCATTCAACTAGGGAGCTTCAGCAACCTCATGACGGTGGGCACTGATCGAGGAGCCCCACCGCTTGTTAGCAATCAAGCCGCTAACAGCTAATAGTGTAAATTTTCAATGGCCTTGACCCAGTTGACCTTTTAAAGGAGGGAAGTAAATGTGGTTTATTTCATCAGTGTCTCCTGATCTCCAGTTATGTCATCTATTTCACAGGGACTGGGCAGCGCACACAGTGACATCTTAGCATGTATACTACAACCAAAGTGGCAGCCTCTCAAGATTATTTTTTTCAAGGATCACACTTTAATAGTTCTAGCATTTATTTTAAAACGGTCCACATTATTTTAACAAAATATAATCTCTGTGAAGAGGTTCTTTGAATAGTTTTTGTGTATAAAAGATAATGACAGCTTACCACTTGTTATTTTTGTACGCATGTGGGTTCACTATGTCTCTGATGAAGCTGTAGTAGTGACCACCATCAGCAGTGCCAGTATGAACAGTCACCCCTATTAAATCATACTCATAGCTCTCCGTCTCTTTTAGTTCTTCACCATCCTCTTTGAAACCTAGAAGAAACGCAATACACATGTATATGGATATCAGCTATAGTACTAGGGAATTGGGCAGCTTTTTGCAGATTATAAATGAAAAAAATGACATTTACTTCTAACCTCCTGCCAGCATGTTGAGTAAATCTGTATAAAAACTTGTAGCCCAAAAAGGTATAACAGCTTCACTACCTGTAAGTGTTCATATGTGTGTGTAACCACTCTTTTAAAATCTATATATGAGCAAATAAACATGACATAAATATCTCATAGGAACAGATAAGAATATTTAATCTGATGTACTCCGGTGACCTGCAGATAAGAGCTAATCCATCCCCTAGGTGTGGAGACCAGCATCCTGAGTGAATGCTTTGCTTAATACCATGCAGTCCTGATCCAAAGTAAGCAGTCAGGAGGTTCCAGCTAGACTAATTATTAAAGATGTGCTACCGTAGCTACATATCATCACCAGTTATTTATATAGCGCCACTAATTCCCCAGCGCTGTACAGAGAACTCATTCACATCGGTCCCTGCTCCATTGGAGCTTAGAGTCTAAACACACACACACACACAGGTCAATTTGATAGCAGCCAATTAACCTACTAGTATGTTCTTGGGGTGTGGCTTTCTGGTGACTGAATGAGCTTTGTGGTGGCAGTGACTGTAATCCTACAACTAGGGGCACCGCATTGTTGCACAGTTGGCATGCACAGATGGTGAATGGCTAATTTTGCCCAGCACCAGTATATGTGGTCAGTAATAATAGGTTACTCATGGTAAGTGACACTTCAAACAATCTATAAACTCACAACAGGTAGACTAAGTAAACCTATTCTGTCACACTCACTGTTTACCATTTAAATTTTACATGCGCATGATTATGGTCAGTGCACATACTGGGCTAATTATTAGTTCAAACTGGGACAAGATAAAACAGACAGGGCTAAATCATTTGTAGCCAGTCAGAGCATTAAAATGTTAACAGTAGCACAGATTATTAAAGCTCAGCTGACTCCTATTTGTCCATGTGAAAGCAAGTTTCAAGAAGGAGGGATTAGGCCAATATGACAGAAAGATTATGGTGCCTTTATATTAAAAAGGAAGTTCATACATCCAACTAACGATAGAGTTTATTTGCACAAAAGTCTTTGCTGAATAAAGAGTGTTCTTATTATGAATATTTGACAAATATCTGACATTTAAAAAAGTTTTGAAATTAAAGAATCAGTGGTTGTTTATTATGCTGTAGAGAAAATATGTCTCAGGGGGACCCTGAAAATAAATGGCTTTAAAGCAATGGGTAATTATTAGCGCTTAAGAATATAGGTCATGAAATATATTTTTTTTAATGTATTTAAGCATGTGAGTCTTTAATAAGCTTTAAAAAAAACAAAAACAAAAAAAAAACCCTCAGATTTATCAAGCATTACCTTCTATTCGATCATTCTTTCCCATTAAAAAATCCTCTGTGTAAGGTGTCATATCCAATCGCAGAGGAAAAGAGAAGTGGGTATTGACCTTTTCCTTCATCATGGTGACCATGTTAAATGTGTACCGCATTGTATTAAAGCTCAATATTCTTGGCAATTTCTTAAAACAGGCTCTGAAATGAACATTTAAGGAAGAAATAATCAACATACATATAAATATCTCCATTCTCTCATATACATACATACATATCTATATACATACATACATATATACATACATACATATCTATCTGTGAATATATCTATATATACACACACACGTCATGGAGAGCAATAGGATGGGGGGGTGAGGTTGGTGAACAGCAAGACACAAAGACAGTCAAAACTAAGAAACATGAAAAGAGCAGGCAAAGAGAAAGGCAAGAGCCAATTGCATAAAGAGAGTGAGTTGAAATTAGGATGTGTGCGCAGAAAATGGAGTCAAGAGGGAAACATGTAAAACAAATAAGCAGATAGCACAAAATGAGAATTATACAAGCACACAGATAAATATTTAAGTATGCAAAAATGGGAAATCACAGGCCAAAAGTTGAAAAACACAATAGCTTAATGAATGGACAAACTAAGTGATTAAGGAAAAAGAAGATAAAACCACAAAATGTGCTCAAGTCTCAGTAAACACTATGCCGTGAGAACAATTTATTGACTTAAGAAGATCTACTAAAAACCACATTCTAAATTGTCATTTTAAGTAAACGCCATATGTTTATTACACAACCCTTTCTCTATATCTGTTGGGTCTGCCTGCTCTACACTCCCAACCGCCAACACTGGAGGTGCATGGCTGCACCAAAATACACAGTTTGGAGAAATATAGCTTGCATAAAGGTAAAACACTAACAATGCACCAGGGAAGAACTCCTCGTATCACACTGACCTTTTCTCTGCCCGCACCTTCTTACCGCAGTGGGAACACGTGTACATATTGTCACCTTCCAATGTGTCTTTGATAGTGACTTCATCCAGTGACTCCTGAGAGGGCAGAAATGTTATTTAGAGAGCGCTCTAAAAATAGTCATATTCAACCAATTCACAGCACAACTACTTAAATACACCCCTACCATCCCTCCACGAAGACTTACAACATGAATGGTTTTTCCCCTCTAGTTTTCATTAAAAAAAAAAAAGTCATGTTGAGAACTGCCCCAAAGCGTCCGCAGTGCCTTATAGAAAGTATACAGTAAAATAGTACATGATATAACAAGACCATACAATATAGGCAAAACACAGCAACGAGCAATGAGGTGATAGACGGGTATAACCTCTCACTATAACAGTATAACGTTATTTTATTCACCAATTATGCATTAACAGGGCATGAAATAATATTTTTGTGTGGTCTTCCAGTCATATCAGACAGGTTTACATTTACTTTGACATATTTTTGTGCAGATTACAAAACATTACAGTGCATGTCAAATGCTATTGTTGATATTAGCTTGGTAATGGCCGCTTCTGACACATTATCATCATCATTTATTTGTATAGCGCCAACATATTCCGTAGCGCTTACACATAACACTAACACATTTTCCAGTACCCATATCCATCCCCGGAAATAAATCTGTCCTCCACCAGTCTCCACTTCCCCTATTACTCATTTGCAACCAACCATGTATTTTAATTTATCTGCACCCCCACCCCCTCCCTCTGTTATTAAATTTTCCCCTTGCCCCTGTACTTCATTAATTCCCTCACCCACCCCCTTCTTACCTGGTATACAAGTGGAATGTAGAGGAGTGGATGTTCCTGGCTGGTCTCGCACACCAGGCTGCATCTCCAGGTCAATGACAGAATGTAAACATGTACACCACTGTGGTGACGTCACCGGACTGATCTGCTCACAGCCAATCAGTGATCTTGTGCAGCAGCATGGTGTGTGATAGCCAGGGACAACCACTTTTTAGGCAAGAAGCGGCAGATAAGGGGAGAGAATGAATTACAGGGGAGGGAAAGGCAGCAATGGGGCGATTTGTTTTTTTCTGTCCTTATATTCCTGACGGGCAGTAAAAGGATTTGTAGAAAGTGGCTTGCAACTGTGAGGTGGCAGGCTGTTATTTTGTACTCTGCATTTACCAAATTGGATTTAAAGTCTACTTGACAAAACATTGGTAAAATATGTGCACAAATTATTATTCTTTATTTAAGGAGAATGTTTAATCATTTACATCAGTCCCTGTCCCAGTGGAGCGTACATTCTAAATCCTCGGTCACACAAAACATTGGGGTCAATTTTGTTAGTAGCCATTTACCAACCAGTATGGTATTGGACTGTGAGACTTTTGTGATATATGATGATGTCTAGTAATACGCAAATGTCTTCTATTTCTATGCGTGTTAAAATGTACTAGGTCCAGTGACTGTACTTGTGTTTCAGTATAGTTTGGTGTCCTTTCCATGTTTGTGTGTAATTTGGGTTGAAATGTTTGCCCTTTAAACATTGAGTGGGGAAAGAAATTACCATGGAAACCACAATCTTTTGTTAAAAGGACTGGCCAAAAAACGCAGGTGGTCTGTCTGTGTCGGCAACAGCTTATGAGGGAAAATATCCCAATGATGATATTAACATTTATTTATAGGTAGTTACAAAATTCTTTTGCACAGCACAAAGAATTACAAAACCAAATACACAATAGTACAAAGTGTGAGATACAGTACATGTATCATTATTAATATAACAATGGTATAAACAATTCTAATAACATTTCATAGCACTATTGACATAACAGTAGTGACATTAATAGTTCCAAATGGGTAGATTCAATTCAAGTACCATTACATGGCACTAGTGACATACAAGAGAGGAGGGTAGCAAAATGCAAGTAGTGTTACAAGAACATGGTGACATTATACAAGTGCTATTGCTGAAGACAAAAAACAAGTATAATGAAGTGGGGGGTAGTGTACGACAGGACAGCAAACAAGAGGGGATGAGATAAAGGAAAGCTTATATTCTACAGGGAGAGCATATGGAAATACGAGAGGCGAAATACGTGGAGTGTAGTGGAGTCATCGGATAGAACAAAGGAGAGCGCTCCATAGATGGGAGTGGCAGGAGAGAGGTTTTGGAAGCAGGAGAGTGAAACGAAGAGCTGTGATAGAGGGGGGCGCTGAAGAGGCATGGGTTGTTGGAAGCACAAAATGAAATGAGACTTGAAGGAGGATTGTTTAGAGTGGGAGAGAGATTAGTTTTAGAAGAGAATGAATTTAAAATGGAGGAAGTCAAGAACAGAGCAAGACTCTCTCAAACAGCCGTTTTTTTTTGTTTGTTTTTTAAAGAAAATGGGTCTGTTTAGGGTGCCAAGGTAGGGAACTGGAGAGATGGAGTCTAACAGGAGTGGCAGGGGCAACAGATATGAAGGCAAAGGTCCGAATTTGTTTGTAGAGGGAGACAGTCTAGGGGCAGTAATTTTAGAGAGGAGAGTTTTAACACAGGAATAGTAGGCATTATGCTCAGGGGTCAGGACTGTTAATAAGAGAGGATTTGGAAGAGAGTGCATTTGTCGAGAAGAATTTGAAGAAGAGGAGATGGTAGAGTAGGAAAAAAGGATTTTTATACTTATGTAAAATTCATTTTTCTTGCCCATTGGGTGATATCAAGAACATTGGGGTATAGGAAACTCTTAGCTTGAAGGATCCTGGCTTCAACAGCCACACCGTTAAAGCCAGACTTTCTAAACAAAGAAAAAAAAATGGTCTTTGACTTAACAGGACTGGCTGAAGCAAATATGACCGACCCACCGTCATGGAAAGAACATCGGTGTACCAGGCCCTCCGAGGCAAATCTGACGCCACCACAATGACTGGAACACCTCTCTTTACCTTCAAAACCCTCGGAAGCATGGCTACTGAAGGTAACAGGTAAACCAGGCGGAACCACCAAGGAATGGACATGGTGTCTACCAAGAAAGCTGTAGATCTCTTGCCTTGAAGCAGAAGAGCTTGACCTTTTGGTTCAACTGAGACGCCGTCATGTCTACACCCGGTTGACCCCACCTGTCCACTAACTTGCAAAACAGCTCTGGATAGACAATTCGCTTGGATAAAGAGTCTGCCTGCTCAGAAACTCTGGGATGAAAAGTGCCTTGATAGCCTGAACATGATTTTCAGTCTACTGAAAGGTCTTGTGACTCTCTCAAATGGGTAAGGACTTCTGGTGCCAACTTGGGGATTGAAGTATTCCACCGCCGTGGCATTATCAGCTTTTCCGCTCTGATCAGAGCGGAGAACAACACTTGCAGTTCCAACACTTTCATTGGAAGCCTGAATTCCTCCAGAGTCCAAAGACCCAGAAAACGGGTGTGAAGTCAGACAGCACCCCAACCCTGAAGGCTGTCATCCACTGTCCCCAAAATCCAATCCCAGATCGAGAATGGGCGACCCCTGCAGAGACTGTCGTTCTACACCCACCAAAGGAGCAACTGTCGCACCAGAGGGAAAAAAACAGAACACCTGACTAGAAAGTTTCAGGTGGGATCTGTTCCACCTCGACAGGAGTGCCAGCTGAAACAAGACATAAGATGATACCATCTTGCCCAGAACCTTCATGCAGAAGTGTACAGAGGTCTGTCCATCAGCCAATAGAGAACTTACCGTCTTCCACAAGGCCTGAATCTTGTCTGATGACAAGAACACCCACTGTTTGTGGATGTTGAAGAGAAAAGCCAAAAAGAACAACCGTTGGGACGGAGTCAAATTGTACTTCTTGAGGCTGAGGATCCAACTGTGGGACCTCAAGAGTCTGTGCCGTCACGTGGACATGGGACAAGAGTTCTGCAGGGGACTCCACCTTCAGAAGAAGGTCATCCAGGTAAGGGATGATCATAATCCCCTTTGGACCCCAACAGAGCAGCCATGACAGTCATTATTTTGTTGAAGACCCGTGGCCAGACCAAAAGGAAGAGCTTGGAACTGGTAATGGTCCAACTAAACAGCAAACATGAAGAGGGACCGATGACTCTCCCAGATGGGAACATGCAGATAGGTGCCCCTGATGTCTAGATACATCATGAAATTCCCGTTCTGTGAATTACAGACAAGGGCTCCATTTTGAATCTGGGCACCCTCAGCTGGGTGTTCAAAAGTTTGAGAATCAAGATCAGCTAAAATGAACCGTAAGGCTTTTGAACGAGAAACAGGTTGGCATACAACCACAAAACTTTTTCAGAGTCTGGAAATGGAATAACCACCCTAAAGGAAATCAAGAACTGGAAGGCCTCTCGCAGAGCCAGTCACTTTGATCCACGAGTGAGCCCAATGGATAATAACGGTCTGGGAGGTTACTCAAGATCTATCTCATGTCCATGATTGCCCGCACACAAGCATCTGTGGTAGACTGAAACCACTTATCCTAGAAGAGGAGAACACAGACTCCTATCACATTGGACCCTTGGTGGGGAGAAAGTGACTGCATGTCTGCAGACTTAGCTGCTGGACGCTTAGCAGACCAGGCCTGGTATCCGCACTGCAAACTACCTCTTGGTCTGGACGACTGACCTCTGGAGTACTGAACTTGTGACCTGCCGGAGGAACGAAAGGAGCTAACCATGGACATTCTGGGTTTAGGAGCATTAACAGGAAGAAAAGAACTCTTACCTCCTGTCACCTGACTAATAATGGTGTAAATTTCCGGCCCAAACAGAACAGTTCGAGAAAAAAGGGAGTGCTTCCAAAGCCTTGTTAGACTTCACATCTGCCTCCCAGGACTTAAGCCAGAGAGTCCGACGACCCAAGACTGCAGAGGCAGAGATCCATGCTCCTATAAGTCCCACGTCCAGGGCAGTCGCCACCAAATAGTCAGTAGTCCTCTGAATCTGTTCCACCAAAGGAAGCAATTCAGAACTCTAGCGATAAACCCTCTAAAAGCTTATCCTCCAACCAACTGGGAGGAAGAGGAAAAGGAACTCTTCAACCGCCATGCAAACAGAGAAGGCTCCGCAGTCTCGGTGACTACCGCCTCTAGAATGTCCAGCCACGTATCCTCCTGGGAAGTACAAGTCAAAATCTGACTCATTTCCCAGCTGGGGCACCACCACCTTGCTGTGCTTAAACGAGGAAATCAGTGTAATGAAATTCTATATCCTCTCTAAAGAAAGGGAAACTCTTCTCCTACAACTGGGGGAAACACAGTGGTGTACAGTTGAGTTAGTGTCTGGTGGCAAGTAGCATCAGCAGCACCAGTAGGATTGGTCAGTAATGGCAACTGACAGTAAAAGGAAACCAAAGACAAAACTGTAACCAGCCAACAGGTAAGCCCTATTAAAAAAGGGAAATGGGATCAAATGTATTTAAATGAACCTATCATAATTTTCAACTCTGATTTTGTGTTTGGCGTTTATATGACTGGAGAACGGTCTCTGGGGACACGCTCATATAACATGCTGCAAGCAACAATGTGCATCTATACCTCTCCCACTTCTTTGACAACCATTCCAGCTCTCAATTACAATATCCCCACATATTTGAGACAATAGCAAACACATAAATTACAAGCTTAAATTCCTACAATTACTACATACAGCTAATGCACAATAATGTGCAGAGACCAAGTGTAACTATGTTATAAGATTGCACATATGTGAAGTTGCTGTAAGTATTTAGTCATACTCACATAGATGTTTTTCATATCTGCCACCTGACATCTGACAGTGTAAAATTCTTCAGCTGTTTGACTAACATGTTCACAATCCTGAAGGAAAAGAGTAAAATTAACATTATGATGCACAAAGCAGGACACAAAGATATTAACAAAATGTATATACACATCAACCATTTTATCTGAAACAAACTTAAAATTCTTCTAGATAGAAAGCAGGTACATTTTCCAATTATGAATATTTTCAATCCAGAAATGTTAGAAAACTGCTTACCAAAGACACAACATTGTTTGTGATGACGCCTCCAAATAAACTCTTCACTGTGTTTTTCTGTTGAGCATGGCAAGAGAAATAAAGAGTAAACTTTTGCACAAATCATATTCTTTTCTTTATTAAGAACTGCAAGAGACAACAGGAGAACTCACAAGTTCCGGAGACATTTCTTCAATCTTTGTAATGAGATCTGTAAAGAACTCAGTCATATCTTTCTGTTCCCCTGTGTTGAGTGGCTGTTTGTCCATGGTATAGGTCTTGCAGAAGGGCCTGGGGTTGTAAGCTTTGCATTCACTTTCCTACAGTAAATACAATAATTGCAGCAGCTAATTTTTACTAAAAGTACTGACATTCAACTGCAAATAGTTTTACCTTTTAAGCTTGTTGTAAAGAAATTATGTACATTTATTCACATATGAAATAAAGAAAAACTCACATCTCAGGAATATACAGAAAGCAGTACAACAAAAATCCACATATCCAAAATATACTGATAGTATAAACATAAAAAATTAGGACATCTGGGCTAAATTAGCCATAAATAAATACACGCTGTAATTTACTATAAAACATAAGATCATAACAAATCAAATGTACAGTATGCAGTTTATATAAATTAGAACAAGATGAGTATTGTGCCACCATTTTCTATTTCATGATTTGGGCTTCATAAAATTTTATATGGCCAGTTTCCCACAACGTACTACAGAATAAATCTAAATTTTAATGACTAGTACCTTAAGATATAAATTGTATACAAATAAGTGTCTAGTGGAGTGCGCCCATGTTTCCATGGTTTTCGGAGCGATGTGGTGCCCCATCCCTAGCTGTCCATTGTAAAACCAGCAGGTCCCAGTGGTATCTGGCCTGCCTTCTCCGCTTCCAAGTTCACTTGAACCCTTGAGGAGCGAGTGTGGAAAGGGGACTAGCGGTATTTGGTTCTACCCGTGGAGTCGGGAGAGCAACAGTGCCAGACATCTTTCTCTGTAGAGCCAACAGTATTAAAATAAATCCTACCAGTGAGCTGAACCCTAGCTCCACAGCCAAGCTCACTATAGCTTCAATTGTGGGAATAACAGTGGTGTGCAGTTGGCAGTTACAGTGAGTGAGTGTCTGATGGTGGAATATCACCAGTAAAAGCAACCAGGAATAACAGATTACTGACTGTAAGAGTAACCCAGAGCAGAATGCCACCCTCCCGGAGAGGGTAGCGTAAGCCCATTCTGTCACATATTCTAACACTTTAATGGAACACATTTATTATTTTAATGTACTCATATTTTTCCCTAATGCTGACAACTATCTCTCCCTTCCACTATTCTTTAAATCAAGACACCTATTTTGCATTTCTAGCTGGCTTCTCCTAATTGTCAGGGGAAAACTATCTTCTTCAGCTGGGATGTGGGTGGACATAACATAACAATGGTGTCATTGTGTCGCTGTCAACAAGGGGAAGGCATGTAGAAGACAGTATTTTCAAGAGGGGGCAAGAAGATCTCCACACTGTTGGGAAGAAGGTGTTAGAGCATGCCCCAGATACTTTTATAATGCTCATGAAGGTGCAGTTCTCCTATTACAGGAGTGAATGAAGAGCAGATTGAGCACTTAATTAAAGAAATAACATATAAGTCATTTTCAGATGACCAGAAAATAAATAAATACATCTTCATTAAACATTACTAAAGTGAAAAGAAACTTACCATTAAGTAAGTAAACATTTTTTGGAGTTCCAGCAAGGTTGTTTTATGTTTAATATCATCTGAATACTGCAAAACAAAAGTCAAACATATTTTTAAACATTACTATTTTTGTACATTTATAACCAGAGGAGTTCAGACTTTGTGCTAAAATTTAAAGTGCCCAAACTTCAGGATAAGCCTCTATAAGCCATCTGCAAAGATGAATGAGAAATGTATAAAAAGTAGTAATCACATTTTCTCAATTCGTACCATAGCTACATTCTTTGCAATAAGAACTGCCTAAGAAATGCAACCCTAAATTAAATTGGGTATAGGAATACCAAAGGCATGCTTTTTAATTTTTATTTATACTGACTGTAAACTCAAACTACACACTGGTGCAAAACACATTTAAGCACAAATCATTTTAGTGTTGGGGAAAAGTAAAATTTATCTTTTCAATATTATTTTATGTAAATTTTATTAATTAACTTATTATCATTTAAACATTACTCACCAAGTAGACTACAAAAGGGCAAAGTGGAGGTGGTGGTGGCCAGCAGGTTAGATCACCTTTGCATCTCAGTCCTACTATATCAGAGGGGGGGAAACCTGTGGGTGTGGACCTCAAATAGGGTCCCAGAATCTATTGTTATGGTCCCTTGATTGTCAGACACCCATTGACTTGAAAACCACCTCTTATGTGAGTCCAGAATAATGGCACCCTAGCATTTATATCCTAGATAACAAAGTTGTGCACCACTATCTTTAGAGTAAATGCAAAGTAAATGTAATCTGTGTTTACTAAAGTGCATGTTAGACTTGGATCAAGACTTTCTTGTCCTTATACAGCCTTCCCTCAACGGAAGGATCTTTTACAAAAACTAGCAGCCTTCCACTTTTGTTTCTTAATTCTGCTTTTGGCGAACAGGAGCCCAAGGACAGAATCAAACAGCTCCTGGATAATTTGCTGTAACAAAAAGCCTTATTTATGCAACTAATATTATGGGTGGTGATTTAAAAATAATTCTTGATGCTATACCACCACCAAGAACCAGTAAACTATGAAATACAAAGCATTTACTTATATACTACACAGACACTGTAACACTCGTATACCTTAGCAGTAAAGATGGCTTGCCTGGCCTCTGGTATCATGTACAACTGCTGAATGGTAGATGCCAGGTAACAGGTCGCTCCAAGATTAGTTAGCCCAACAAACCTGCATTCAGCCCGGACATCATCATGCGGCCAGTAGTCCCATTTGTAAGGTGCGTGGGAAGCTGTTGTTCAATACAATCAGTATGGTTAAGATTGTTCCATATTGTTTTTATAAACACATTTTGTTCAAAGGGAACATCAAAGATTGACAGCAATAAATCATACAATAACTTGAATTACAGCAAGAGACTCATGAAAATATTATTATAAAGCTATTAACAACAAACACATCATGGTGTTCTAAAAAGTTTCAGTACCCACCCGCTCGGATACAAAACTGACATCACACACATATATTTTTAAAAGTAACATGTTTAATGAATAACTGTGAAATATCTCTAAAATATATAGGAAATTTAGGTGTAGGTTAATTGGCAAGAATGTGAATATAGGAGTGTATATATATATATATATATATATATATATATATATATATATATATATATATATATATATATATATATATATATATATATATATACACATATACATACACATACATACATATATTTATTTATATTGTCAATTAGTGGGGCAGTGTGCCGATAGATCGTTGAACTGTACTGATTTTTATATCAGAAACGTATTTATTTCTGATGCAGAAGGCATATGTTGGAGAAAATGTGTTTTTGTAAGAAAGGAAATGCTATGCTAATTAGGCCTTTTCATTTGTGAGTGACCAAGACATCTTTTAGCCTGAATGCACAGGAGGTTGATTTTTAAGACTTTCATCCTGTGTCTTAGAGAGATAAGAAACCTGCTTATTTGGAAACCATACAGCACTAAGTAAATGCTCTTTATATTTATTTATAGTTCATATGAGATATACAGTACGGTGCAAGAGTTTTAGGCAGGTGTGGAAAAAATTATATAAAGTAAGAATGCTTTCAAAAATAGAAGGTTCCTTGCAAATTTGAGGCTGCATTTCAGCAAATGGAGTTGGGGATTTGGTCTGGATTAATGGTGTCCTCAATGCTGAGAAATACAGGCAAGGAAAGTACGTATCCATCATGAAATACCATCAGTGAGGCATCTGAGGAGTCCTGGAAGTGACAATATGGCCCCCACAGATCCTTGATCTAAGCATCATCAAGTATGTCTGGGATTACATGGAGACAGAAGGATTTAAACAAGCCTACTTCCACAGAAGATCTGTGGTTAGTTCTCCAAGATGTTTGCAACAACCTCCCTGCAGAGGTCCTTCAAAAATTTTGTGCAAGTGTACCTAAAAGAATTGATGACATTTTGAAGACAAAGGGTGGACACACCAAATATTGATATTGATTTGATTTAGATTTCTCTTCTGTTCACTCACTTTGCATTTTGTTAATTGATAAAAATAAACTATTAACACTTCTATTATTGAAAGCATTTTTTTCACACCTGCCTAAAACTTTTAAACAGTACTATATATCCACTATAAAGTATTCAATTCAGGGGGGTGCATCACACAATATATAACAATTCATTACACAAAAACAGAAGTAGGAAAGATGTGTTTTATTGGGGTACTCAATGACTGTAAAATATTTTCACAATATTTGAATACTTTAAAAAGATTTTAATGTTTTTTAAATTTAATTCCCGAGTTCACCATAATTAGCAAAATATTTATAATCAATGACTATGGGATAGCTGAATATTATTCAGTTATTAAATAGAAACCCAGATAAACTGTGCAGGAAGAACATCCCTCCATCCTTCTTCCACGACAGACCAGGTAGCGAAGTAAGCCTATTCGGTCACATGAGGTGAAGCAAATAAAGTTATGACAATGTGTGAATGGCCCAGGATGACAGTAAACATATCCGGTATAAGTCTTAGCACACAAATAACACTGCATTTTTTTCTTTAGCAAAGCATATTAGTACAAAATGCAAAAAGTACTATAAATAAGCTGGCTCTTACACTGCATATGCTGTGCCATTACCCAATTGTGTAACAGCCTATAGTTCTCCACTGAGCCTTTCACCATTTCCACCAAGAGGTCATATGCTGCTGCCCGTGAAGAATGGGATTTACATTTGGGCTGCAGTCTGTCCTTTAGGCTTGGTAACAGAAATAGGAGGTTAAAAACATCTCTGAGAAACTCCTGAAAAAGAGAGAAAACCCATTAGACTTTGGTTAATGGTCAATAGGAATAGGGATAGACAGAGCATGACCAATAAATCCTACCTGCCCTTCCCTAGAAAATTTGAAGGGAGGTTTATGTTTGATGACACTGGTTGCAAGCCTCAGGAGTCCTGTCATACCATCATCTTCTATGTTACCATCCTGATAGTCTAAGATTTCACGGCTATAAAAAAAAAAAAAAAGATAAATAACCACCAACAAAAAACAGAAAACTATAATTATTCAGACAAGGAAAAGGCTATATCAAATGTAAGATAAGGCTACTGCCACCATCTACATCTACAATACAAATAAAGAAGCAGAATATCTAGAGGCACAAGAAGGGGTTGTAACTGCCAGATTATGATAATAAAAATAATAATAGGAAACAGTCCTACCTGCGAATGCAGTCTGCCAAATGCCTTGCTAATGCATCCAAATCAAGCAATGTTGTCTAGGAAAAAAATTGGAAACACTAAATCAAGCTGTTACTTTCTCCAAACATCAGGAAATGTGATAAAAATACAAATGTACATTAAACTGTTTGTTCAGAGGCTGTTTCTTTTTTTTTTACCATAAGAGTGTGCTTTGAATACTAGTGAATCTGAGGTTGTACTAAAAATAATTTGTCATTTGTCAAGAAGTCTTCTGCAAAAGTTAACCTCAATTACATTCTATTTGCTGCAGTAAAGTTAACCATGACAACAGATTTATACTTCGTATCAGGGTGTGCAAAAAAGTCTAAAACTATTGGCTGCCAGAAATCTAATAGTAAACTTCAATGTTGAAATAGGAAATGTAAATTAAAAGTGAGTTATTTTTTTGAAACAAAGAATTTTAAAAATTCCATTCAGCTGCCCTTTCCTACTGTAAAAACTTATTGTAATGGATACTGCCTTCTTTCTGAAATGACCTTAATCATCCTCTCAAACTGTTCTGACAACTCTTTACCTCTGGAAATTCTATGTTTATTCTCCTATTTCCATCTCTTACACCATCTGTGAAATATTTGAAAGTCCTGATGAGCATGTCAATACATGCGTACACACGTCTAATCATCATTTATTTGATTTATCATCATCATCTCACCCTACAACCTGTCCCCTCAACTCTATTCCCTCCCACCTATTCTGGTCCCTCTCCTCCACTGCATGCTCTCCTCTATCTCGCCTCTTCAACCTGTCTCTCTCCACTGGCACATTTCTCACCAAGTCTACAGAAACCAACACTCGCTCCAGGATCTCTCTCCAACTACCACCCTATTTCTCTCATTCCCTTTGCCACCAAACTACTTGAGAGATTAGTGTACAAATGGCTGTCTCACTTTCTCTCCTCTCATTCCATTCTCGACTCTGCAATCAGGCTTCCGACCACAACATTCCACTGAAACTGAACTCACAAAAGCGATCAATGATCTACTTACTGCAAAGTCTTATGGTCATTTCTCTATACTCATTCTCCTGGACCTCTCTGCTGCTTTTAACACTGTTTATCACCGTCTTCTTCTGAACACCCTTCACTCCATTGGCCTTCGTGACAGTTTTTTCCTGGTTTACATCCTACCTATCGATCTGATCCTTTAGCGTTTCTACTTCTGGCACATCCTCCCCTCTACTCCCAACTATCTGTTGGGGTCACACAAGATTCTGTTCTTGGCCCTTACTTTTTTTCATTATATAACTCTTCTCTTGGGGCACCAATTCACTCATTTGGCCTCCAATATCCCAGCTATGCTTATGACACCCAAATCAATCTCTCTTCCCCTGACCTCTCTCCTTCTATACTAGTGTGTGAAAAACTGTCTGCTATCTCCACATGGACATCCCAATGCTAGCTAAAGCTCAACATATCCAAAATAGAGCTCATTATCTTCCCTCCTGCCAGAGTCACCACCTGCCCTCAAATCTCCCTCACTATCAACACCACCACAGTTTTCTCAGTCCCAAGCCTGCTGCCTTGGTGTCATACTCTATACCAGTCCTGTCGACTCCGTCTTAAAAACAGGGCCAGAATACACCCTTTTCTTACTCAACATGCTTCCAAAACTCTTATCTATTCTCTCATCATCTCCAATCTTGACTATTGCAACCTCTTGCTATCTGGCATTCCTGACACCCATATAGCCACACTTCAATCCATCCTAAATGCTGCTGCAAGACTGATCTTCCTCTCTCACCGCTTCACATCTGCTGCACCACTATGCAAATTCTACACTGGCTCCCTGTGTCCTCCAGAATCAAAGTCAAATCACTCACCCATACCTACAAAGTCCTCAACAACACTACTCCTGCATACATCTCAAAACTCTCAACAAAATACATTCCCTCCTGCCCTCTTGGATCTACTTCTGACCTGCGCCTTGTCTTGTCTTTGGTAACCACATCTCACTCCCGCCTACAAGACATCTCCCGTGCTGCTCCCCACTTGTGGAATTCACTACCAGGCTCAGACTTTCTCACAGACTTCAAATCTTTAAACACTCTTTGAAAACCCATCTTTTTATTTTTCCTTAAACCCGATAACACTATTCACACTATTGCACCCTCACAACTGCCTCGATCTCAACTCTAAGTCACATTTGCTCCTCTTGCTTCAGCTGTACCCTCTTCCACTTAGAATGTAAGTTCTCTAATGATCAAGGTCCTTCATTCCTTTTGTTTTCTTGTCTGCGTTTATTTTGTCTACCTTGTATGTCCCTGTTTTATGTATGTACTGTTTTTCCCTACTGTACTGCACTGCAGAGCACTGTGGTGCCTTACAATGCTACTATAATAATAATAATTTGTAAGGCACCACAAGATTTCCACAGCACCGTACAAAATACAAACAGTACAGAACAATAAACAAATAATACGAAGACTCCAAGAGATGCCAGCATAGCTAGTACAGTGAAGTTGGAGCAGAACACTAGGTATAGAGACAGGAGGGAAGAGGGCCCTGCTCGTAAGAGCTTACATCCTAAAGGGAGAACAGACAAACAGCAGACACAATGGTGAGTCACTTACATGATTTACCATTAGATCGGAGAGCTGCACCTCTCAAACATCTGCTGAACAGATTGTGTACATATTTCTGCCTACACTGCTGGTTGTGAGTGTGCATACACTTCCAAATTTGCCCTACATCATTGCATCACTGATCATGATTTTTAGGAAGTTTAGAAAACCAATTCAAACAAAGTGATGTGGTTTGGCATGATAAAACATGATCGTGGGAGCATACATACTCTTGCAGTTTCTAACCAAACAGCTGTGAATCATGCACTATAATTGCATAGGTGTGTACCCAGCTTTTTTTTTGCATTTTCGGTTAATGAGGCAGAAAACTATTGCTTTCAAATTGTGTCATATGTTCATAATGAACCATCCACAAGCATAAGTTTTAAATGCCTTTGTGTGCATAATAATGGCAGAAGGGTAATAAGGCGGCATGATGCTTGGTGGTTTCAGCTACTGAGTACAAATTATGGTAGTAGTTAAGGCTTAGTAAATCTAGATACTCGAGAATTCTATATGATGGTTAACATTGCTGCCTCACAGTGCAGGGGTCATGAAGGTCCTATCTGTGTGGAGATTGTAAGTTCTCCCTGTGTTTGTGTGGGATTCCTGCAAGTGTTCTGGTTTCTACCCATAGTCCAAAAACACACAGGTAGGTTAAATGGCTTTAGACATAATGGGTGTGGGTGTGTGTTAAAGATTGTAAGCTTCAATGATGCAGGAGTGGATGTGAAAGACTACATATTTACTGTGTAATGTGCATGTGCATATTTTAAATAAACAATGTACATTATATATTATATATATATATATATATATATATATATATATATATACATACACACACACAAGTTAACCCGTGCATGATACTCATGCATTCTAGTCAAATCAAGCTACTTAAGGTGTTGAAAAGGTTCTTGTCATGCATTTGGGCCATAGCCCAGGCCTCCTCAGGGGAAGAGCGTTACTTCCCGACGTAAGCGCCCTTTTTTAACGTGGTTTTGTCCACATGTCACCACCTCATCATTCTTCCCCATCACCTCATCCTTCATTTTCATCGCCACATCTATCCAGATGTCTATCCAGACACAGGGATCTCTCTCACTCTGTCACCCCCGGCAACCACCAACCACTCCCCACTGTCATCCCCGGCAACCACCAACCACTCCTAACTGTCACTTCTCCTTCAAGAAATATATATATATATTTTTAAAATCTTTATAAACACTTTTAACAATTAACAAATTAAATTAACAAATTAAAAACATCTTAGTATACCAAATTTCAGCCCTTTCTGAATTTTTTTCTCCACACACACTAAGAATTTAGTAGGTCGGTGTATAACTCCGCCCAGCAGGTGGCGCTGCAGCTTGGTTTTATTTTTTCCACACACAACAGACTAACACACGCCACTAAGCATTTATATTATAGATATATAATTGTGATATTTCAGGTATATGCAACCACTCATGTAATTTGTATGCTGTATTAAGGGACTATAACCTTTTAGTGATTTCTGATCATTTTTTTCTTTACCTGGCTGGCATCTTTGACATGGATGTTATCAATCAGTTTACACAGTAACCAAAAATATTCTTTACATCCAGGTCGAAGAATAGTTTCTTCCTCATAGTCCTCTACCTATAAAAAAATAAAAAATAAAAATAAATCTGTATGTAGCCTAGAATATACAAGGAGAACAGAAAACTGGTAATATTAATGGCTACATACTTTAATATGAACACCATTTTCTTGTGTACACATACACCATGTGTTATAGCCTTTAGGCTTGCGAGTGCAAAACAGATTTTTTTTATGAACCAAAAAGGACTAAATCTAGACTAGGATTACTCAACATTACTCCTTAAGTACTCATCACAAGTCAAAATTTGAAGACTTTCTTAATTATCCACGTTTAAAAATTCAATATAAATTGTTCAGACATTATTCCATCAGTTACACAGAAATGCCATGACCTAGTGGATGCGATAACAGACCTAGTGCTGGCGCTAAACCATAATAGTATAAAGATACCCAGAATAAGAACATCATATCAATATAACATTACTGGTCGAATCTCAATAACAGTGGTTAATCAAATGATGAATATAATACATTCAGTGTAGAAAATAAAAACAAAGAGTGTCCATAAATGTCAAGTTGATCAATCCTTCTATAGGTAGGAAAGAAAAACCGTTCATACTTCTGTAGATGCAACATTCCCATTTATCTTTCAGAGTTGGAAGCCCAAAAAAGAAGAGATTCAATTATAAAAATACTTTAGCCAATGATGTTGCAATATCTCATGGTGTATGGTGAATATATACCAAAAATTCACAATGTGAGGTTTCTTTACTTTTATTCTACATGGTTTAACGAGGGAGACACGAACAAAACAGGATATTCTTCCATAAAGGACACTTCCCTGCAGAAGGAAATTTCATGATATGCGATTATATGAAAGGACTTCTTTTTTCTTTTAAATCAAAGATGCAACACGTGAGTGCTATTGATTTTATCATTGGCTAAAATAATTTTTGCACACTACTATATTTAATTTTTTTTCTTTCTGGGTTTGGAACATTTTTACCATTTCACTTTTATGGGGAGTTTGTTCCACAGAAGTATAAATGTTCTTTCCTACCTACATATAGATTGATTTATGCACCAGCTTGACATTTATGGACACTTTACGATTGTAGATCTGTAATGTTATATTGAGGTTACATTGATATGATTTCATTATTCTGGGTATCTTCGTACTATTATGCTTTAGGGACAGCACTAGGTTTGTTATTTGGTTCTAATAATATGGCAAAAGAGGGTAGGTCCCTCGGTACCTAATAAGGCTGGTTTCTGTAACTTGAGAGCCTGGGGATTCTTAATTTGTTTTTTGGATATGATAATTTCCTATGTACTGTATGGAGCCCTATATACTTATGTGAATCAGAATAAAAATTTCTTTCATTGTTGCCCGAGTGTGCACGTGTGTATGGCCTTACCTGCAGTAATTGTTCACTAGATATTTTATTATTACTGCTCTGAAACAAAGTAACAGTATACAAAATTGTAATAAAATATACATTGTTGATTGTATACACAATGGGGCAGATTCAATTGTCTGGTGTGCATTTTTACCATTACTACGGTAAAAGGTACTGCTAATTTTTGCTCGCACCTTTATGGGGCGCAAGCAGAAATGAGTGTTACTACTGTAAAAAAATAAATAAATAAATAATAAATGTGAGGTGTCTCGCAACTGTTCCGGAAGAAGATTTTTTTTACAATTGATTTCCCCCCCATTAGGCTTACACACGTAATAAACAGTTCCCATTTATATACACTATATGGACAAAAGTATTTGACCACACCTGTTAAATTATTTAATTGAGGGGTTCCAATCAGTCCCGGTGCCAGAGTAATATCAAGCACCCAGCCATGCAGTATCCATTTGCAAACTTTTGTAATACAAAATGGGTCGTTCTGAAGAGCTCAGTGGTTTCAAGCGTAGTACTGTCATAGGATGCCACCTTTGCAATAAGACTGTTCGTGAAATTTTATCCCTGCTGGATATTCCAGGGTCAACTGTAAGTGATATTATCAGATAGTGGAAGCATTTAGCAACTGCAACTCAGCCACAAAGCAGAAGACCACATAAAATCACAGAGCATGGTCAACGACAGCTAAGGCGCATGGTGCATAAAAGTCACCAATGCTCTGCTGATTCCATAGCTGAAGAGTTCCAAACTTTCACTGGCATTAATGTAAGCACAAAGATTTTGCGGGAGGGCTTAATGGAATGGGTTTCCATGGCCGAGAAGCTGCATGCAAGCCTCACATCTCCAAGACCAATGCCAAGCGTTGGATGGAGTGGTGTAAAGCACACAGACACTGGACTGTGGAGCACTGGAAACGTGTTCTGTGGAGTGATGAATCACGCGTCTCTGTTTGGCAGTCAGATGGGCGAGTCTGGGTTTGGCGGATGCCGGGAGAAAGTTACCTGCCTGACTGTATTATGCCAATTGTGAAGTTTGGTGGAGGAGGGATAATGGTATGGGGCTGCTTTTCAGGGTTTGGGAAGGCCCCTTATCTATAGTGAAGGGCAATCTTAATGCTTCAGCAAACCAAGTCATTTTGGACAATGCTATGCTTCAAACTTTGTGGCAACAGTTTGGGGAAGGCCTTTTCTATTACAACATGATTGTGCCCCAGTGAACAAAGCAAGGACAACAAGGACTACAAAGACATGGTTTAATGAGTACAGTGTGGAGGAACTTGACTGGCTGGCACAGAGCCCTGACCCCATCGAACGCCTTTGGGATAAACTGTAACGTAAATTGTGAGCCAGGCCTTCTCGACCAACATCAGTGCCATCAACCTCATAATGAATGAGTACAAATTTCCACTGAAGCACTACAACATCTTGTGGAAAGCCTTCCAAGAAGAGTGGAAGCTGTTATCGCTACAAAAGGAGGACCAACGCCATATTAACGTATATGTGATTGAATACAATTTCATTATAGTCTCTGATGGTGCAATGGTCAAGCGTCTAAGACTTTTGTCCATATAGTGTATGTTTGAAGTATTGAACCAGAGTATAGACATGTGGACCTACTGGTATTATAAATAGGTGAGAACATTTTTTTTATATGTAAATTTTGCTACTCAAGATAAAAAGAATATAAAAAGACAATAACCATAAAGTAAATTACTAAAGTAAAATCACTTACCCGAATAGGTTTTAATGCTTGGGCATCGGGAAGAAATTTTAACAAAGTTGATGCAGCTAGAAGTAAAAATGATCTATTTATTGAATCACCGCCATCCAGACCAGAAAGGGACAGCTTGTACAGACCATTGCACGATTCATGACGAACTGCAGTCTTTCAAGAAAACCCAAAAAAAGCAAAATTTTAACCTAATATTTTATACTAGCAAACAATTGAAAATGTGAATGGTCAGTTTGACTAAAATATTGTGCTATTTAAAACCTCCTATTCTTACATTTAAGCTTTCATAATTATCTGCTATGTATTCCAATCAGTTTTGTGCCTAGGGAGCATATTCAAGACAGTATTAAGCTACCGAAACACAGATTTTTCCTCGTCCACCTATAGCTGCAGAGTGTCTCTGGAACGGTTGCAAAAGAACTTTAGAATTAATTGATAATGCCCTTGAGGTTTTTTTTTTTTTTTAAATAAATAAATTAAAGCGGCAGGCTGTATTTTAAAATTTGACATCCAGTGTCCATTGGGAATGGTTACAGATGGCAGCCTCTCCTGCAATTTTTGGAAACAAAAGTACAATTTCCAACAATGGCATGTGTTTGTGTAGCTGGACATATAGGTGACTGCATGTCACATTTTTATCACTGATAACATGTGATTTTGACCTGTGGTAAGCAATCCTTTACGGATACTTCTTCATAAAAGATATAGGTTTACATCACTTTGGTCTCAGCAGTGTAATGAATGAAGTAATTCATATGATTCAGAAATTTAAATATCATTGGACTCTACAGCTCAGATTTATATAAAATTCAAAGCATTGTATAACATGCACAAAACAATAGATTTAATAGCATGACAATCTGAGATATTTACTGTTCAGCCGAAGTGCAAGCTACTGCTCTGTTATCTGCCCTATGAGATTCAGAGAGATTTGCTGCAGCATTCTTTGGCATAAAAGAAGTATAATTATGCATAGGGACAAAACCCTCCAAAAAACAAAACAAAAAAACCGACCCGATCACAATTCTTAAATAGTTTTTGTTGTGAGGAGTTCCTGCAACTTTCATATCTATTTGTGATGGTTAACAATAAATAATCCATAAAACATTCTGTATTCTAGGTTTAGAAAACATTTTACATGCCAGATGGTTTACATTGGAATTTTCTGATTGCAATCAGCTTAAGTATTATTACCAGTTTCTACATTTTAAAGGGAAAAGATTGTGAAATTGTATGGCGAAGGTCAGTGCATTAAGTTACCAGTATCATTAAGCAGTTATTCTATGTATTAATAGAATACATAAGTTATAGACATACATAAGCTTCTTAACACTAGATGGGCAGCACGGTGGGTCAGTGGTTAGCACTTCTGTCTCACATTGCTGGGGTCATGAGTTCAATTCCCGACCATGGCCTTATATGTGTGGAGTTTGTGTGTTCTCCCCGTGTTTGCGTAGGTTTCCTCCGGGTGCTCCGGTTTCCTCCCACACTCCAAAAACATACTAGTTGGTTAATTGGCTGCTATTAAAATTGTCCCTAGTCTCTCTCTCTCTCTCTCTCTCTGTGTCTGTTAGGGACTGCTCTTCCCCCCTTTGCCTGCCACACCCGCTTATCCGTAGGACGTAAAGCCTGGACCACTTCCAGACTAACAACGGAAGGCGGCCCAGGAGGAGCAATCGCTTCTCTAAAGGGCGGAATCACCATAGGTAAGAAAATAGGTACGGTCCTATGAACCACCCTATCCTCATGGATAAGGAACCCTACCGTACAAGGCTCCAAGCTCAGACACCCCTTGAAGAGATGCAATGGGCAGCAAAAGCACCACCTTCCACGTCAAGAAATGCAGATCAGCAGAGAGCGTTGAAGAACCTCAATAACCAGGTTCACATCCCACGGGGCCAACAAAGGAACGTTGGGTGGCTGAACATAAATCATCCCCTGAAGGAAAGTACAAACGTCAGCTAGGAAAGCCAACCGGCACTGAAAGAAAATAGAAAGCGCAGAGACCTGAACCTTCAAAGAACTCAGTCTTAGTGCCATATCTTAACCATCCTGAAGAAAGGCCTGATAACGGCTAATCTGAAAGAGCCAGGGTTATTTCACTTCTTCTCACACTACTGTACATAGATCCTCCATACCTTGTGATAGATCTTAGCTGATACTGGCTTCGAGCCTTTACGAGTGTCTCCACTACCCTGGAAGAGAACCTCCTCAACCGCCAGAGGTCGGCTTCAACAACCACACCATTAAAGCCAGGCGAGGTAAGTACGGGTTGTGTAATGGTTCTTGACTGAGAAGAAGAGCCCAGCCTGACCCTTCCACCAGAAGCAAGATGTTGGCAGATCAGAGCCAAACATGATGTTGGCAGATCAGGGCCAAATCGGTGCCACCATAATTACTGGAAGACCTTCCAACAGTACTCACTTTAGAACCCGCAGGATCATTGGAATTGGTGGAAAGCGATAGTCTAAACAGGAGTCCCACCTCATGGACATTACATCCACCGCCACAGCCAGAGAAACTCTAGTTCTTGCGCAGAATCTTGGAACCTAGTGATTGTGTCTGGATGCCATCAACTCCAGATCTGACACGCCCCATTTCCAGACTAACTCCTGAGACACCTGAAGATGCAGTTCCCATTCTCCCGGAAGAATTGCATGCCTGCTGAGATAATCTGCTTGCATTTGTTCACTCCGGGAATAAATCCTGCCGAAATCGCTGAAACGAGTTTCTCTGCCCACAAGAAGACATGTTTCGCTGCCTGCATAGCTCCTGCACTTCTTGTTCCTCCTTGGCAATTTACATATGCCATATGCAGTGGCATTGACGGATTAGAGGTGGACTGGTCTTCCTTGAAGGAGACACTGAGCTCCATGGAGGGCTAACAGCATGGCTCTTGGCTCGAGAACATCTATGGTCCAAAGATCCTGGAGATTAAGCTGGAGAACAACAACTCCCCAGCCCTTCAGACTGGCATCTGTGGTCACCGGAATCCAAGACCACTGGACAAGAGATCGTCCCATAATCAGAAGCTCTTGAACTAGCCATTTCAGAGGTTTACGAGTCTCCCTGGGGAGTCTGATTTGTTGGGTCGCCAGATGAAAAAAAAAGGAACCGACCATTGTCTTAGTAGATTCTACTGGAATGGACGAGAGTGTAAACAACTGTATGGGATTGGGGGGGGGGTTCAAATGTTGATACCATCAACCCTAGAATCCCCATGCCCAAGCACATGGAAGGACAAAGGTGACTCAGGATTAACCGTACAGAGAGTTGTAGGGATCTGTTATGGAAAAAGAACTTCTGAAAAAAGTGGTGTCCATTATTAATCCTAGAAACGTCATCCTCAGTGAGGGCATCAACTGGGATCTGGAAAAATTGATTATCTACCCGTGTTGTTCCAGTACTCGAATAGACAGGGTCAGATGCTGGTAGAGAAAAGGATCCGATAAGGATTTGAGGAGAAAATAGTATGTGTGTGTGTGTGTGTGTGTGTGTGTGTGTGTGTGTGTGTGTACTATTGTTGGGTGTAACCCTGCACTGTTCATGTTATTTGTGTGCGGTTGCCTCTCAGAAGCGCAAATTCACTTCTCGTATAGGAGCTATACAGGGTTTGACTTGAACTAATACATTATTTTGATCCAACTACATAAAAATCAGGACTACCTTGTAATTATTTGGACTTAGGGTTGCCTTGAAAAAATTATGGAGACCCTAATGGTGCCTCAAACTGAGAACGTTTGGGAACCACTGGTCTACAGCATACAGTAACAGACAAGCTCCAACAGTTAAACGCAGAGGGGAATGTATGGTTGGGGACAGACTTCGCTTACACCAAAACCCTTTATGTTCTGAATGCATGTCTGACAAGATAAAGCGACACACTGCTACACTATAATGCACAAATGTACTTAGTACTGCTGAATATGTGCCTTTTAGGTCACATTGCACTCTTTGCAGCCTTGCACCTTCACATGCTTACAATACTTCCCAGTAACTTCTATTATAATTTACACATGGGTTACATTATTCCACTTATCAGACTGAAACATACTTTAGTGCCTATCCCCACTATGGAAATATGAATTATCATGGTAATGTTACATTAATTATTGTTTTTTGCAGCAAAAGTTCAAATTAAGGTATCAAAACTAAACAGCCTACTTTTAACAAGCTAACCACTTACTGCTACACACTGACAGCATTGGAGGTGGTAAATGCAGTGCCTACAGATGTTTTGTAAATATTTGACTTGTGGCAAAAATGAATCAAGTGGCTGCCAGGAAGTGCAAAGGGACAGAGCTAAAACTACTAAAAGAAATGCAAGGTTACAACCTGGAGATTAACTGAAACTTATCTCATACATTTTACATTTATAACAGCAGCTAAAATAGATTAGTATGCACAAATTTAAAAAGTGTTCTATTTTACTAAATGGTATTGGTGTATAATTATAGATTGCTTTTACACAATCTTTTCAGTTTTCTTACCTCAGGAATAAGAAGGGTTAATTTTTTGAGCCAATCTTGTAAATGATCACTGTCTGCAAGGCTAGATTTCACCACAGAACAGCAATGAGCCCAGCTAACCAGAAGCCACATTGAATAATGTGTAACTAAGACGGGGGGATACAGGAAACAGGTCATTGGTAAGTCAAAACACTCCTGTTATGATGGCCATGGATACCATAAAAGCAAACAAAATGCCTTAAAACAATAATGTAGAACAGGTACAACAAACATAATTTAACAGCACAAAGTAGAAGGGCTCTTGTATTTTTGGTTACAAAATAAATATTCCACTTACTGTGAAAAACATATGTATTTTTTATTATGACCTATGTATGGTACTTTGATACTGATCTGCCTTTATATGTTGAACAGTACACTAAATGATGTGCCTTCTAATTCAAAAATCAAAGATCAAAGATAACATGGGTTAGAAGGCATGAACTTTGTGTTTCCAAACACGCAATTCCAGCTATGGATGTGAAGTCTGTATTGAGGATTTTTTTTCCCCCAAGTAGAGTTTATTGCTCAATTACATCATACAAACATAGGCTTCATGCAAGATGTCTAGACAAGCAATTTTTAATAAAACATGTGATATTTCATATATTGTTTTTTAAATTTTTCTCAAAAAAAAACCCAGTAACAATACGTGCATTACAGCATAAATAATTTCCATCTCTTTTCTGTTCCTATCAGGGGAAAGGAGGAAAAGGGAAAAGGAGGAGGAACAGGAGCAGTACACATGGCCTTCTTTCTAAAGCAGAATATTAGAGCTGGAAAGGGTGAAGGAAGATCATGTTCTACTGTTCCCAGCTGCATTAATGACCCCTATGTGGGATACGTCTTCCTCTATTCAGCTTTTAAAACATGGAATGGAGAAGACACAAAATGAACACCTATATGCACAGACTCAAACACTTACTAACCAGGAAAATTATTATAAATTTCAAATAATAAAAGTAACACTAAAATGTATCTATTACTATCATATGTCTGCCGCACAATTCCCTCTTCACCCATCTTTGCCTTCCACAGGATGTAATGGTATTAATTAAATATTTACCTTCGTGTCTTGACCTATGGTCTGACTGAGCCTTCAGGACCCTGCAGGAAAAAGTGATGACATGTAGACCGAGCAAAGTAGGTTAAATACTTACTTTCTGTTTAAACAAAAAAGGTATAAATTATATATTATACTTACCTTTGTGCTAAATTATCATAGGTATAAGCAACAGACATTAACCGCTGAATCAAA